>VXBB01004579.1:485901-503018 GCA_013399915.1 Illadopsis cleaveri | reverse complement strand
TTTTTAATGCCAATGCCTGTAACTCTAAAACACAGCACTTTTAAGTCATCTAAATAGTTTTCCTGGCTGTATTCATTCTTTGGGCTCTGGAAGTCAGGAGGGGTCTAGATCTTCAGAGCATGGATTAGCCCAGGCATTGGGAGTGGGTAAGGTCTTCACCTGCGGAAAGGCTGTGAAACACATTAAAATTCAGCAGAAGGCATGGATTTCTGTCCTTGTGTAGAAGAGTTTGGTTTCAGTACCATAAACTAATCAGAGGGGAATCTAGTTTTAAATAAGAGAAGAGTTTGGCCCCTCAGAAAGCAGGAGGGCTGTAGCTCCACTTTTTCTCAGGCTGCAGTACAATGCCATTACCCATTCACAATCTCTGCAAAACCAATGAAGTGTCAATAATTAGCATGAGCTGAGAATCTGGTCTGCGTGTTTGGGGTGCAAAAAAGAACAGTGATATTAACAGGTGCTTCTCTTTACTGTGTGAGACCTCCCTGCATCGTTAGTTAAATGAAAACCTTCTACAATGCCTCTGTTTTCCTTGTCAATTAAGGCTTCTCCCAAAACAGGTAGGATCTTTTATAAGTCCTAACAGCCATTTCCCTAAAAAAGTCCATTTAATTTTTACACCCCTTAGCCGTGGAAAATAGCAATTTCAGGGCAAAGACAGAAATGAGCAGGCAACATTTTTATACTGAATTGCTTGCACTTGGCAGAGCTAATGAAGTATACACGAGCTTCTAACTATAGAAGAGTTATCAGCTATTCTGGTGTGTGTATACAAATATACATCTATATTTGTGTGTGGGTATATATACAAACATCTCATTTGTAGCAAGGTGTGTATTTGTGTATATTTCTTATCCTTAGTTACCCTGTCTTATGAGTATAAAATCTGGAACTCACATTTTCTGACACTGTTTCATACGCATGAAATTTCTATTTTTCTCTTTGCTGTTTCTAATGGATTTCCAAAGTTTGGGGTTTTTTTTTTAATATTTGGGTGGTTTTTTTCCCTATAGAACTGAATTCTGAATTTTTATATATACTTACAAGTAATTTCTATATACAAGGTCACCTTTTCATATGACTCTGGTATTTCATAAGTAAACACCAGAAGTTTTTTTGAAAATTCTTGAGCCTAGCAATAAATTCAATCTATAGCTGAAATTACCATATAATATAGGTGGCATTTGAAATATAAAGTGCTTGCTGACAGTGGATATTTTGGCACAATTTTATGAAAGAATGCCTGAAGGGTTGGGTTTTTTTTTATTATCTATGCTTTCTATTTTTCCTTTCCTTATTGATTCATACTATAATGCAAATCAATGATGACTATTTAGGGTAGATTTAGTAAAATTATTCTTAACAGCTACTTTATTTATACATGATTAGTTTAAAGAAAGAATAAAATTAGGTAGGCTAAATATGGAAATATTTTCCAGTCCATTTACTTTTGAGTCTCTTCTCCAGGGTACTTCAATACTGACAATGCCTATCTCATTATTATGGCTATTGATTTCCTGGATTTTTCCCTTGCCACTCCCACTATTGATGGCAGTCTACTCTGAATAGCTGGACCAATCCCAGTCTCACTGAAATTCCCTGAAAAAACTTTAATATACCATTTTTAGTGAAGTATGGCGTATAGGAAATGGGTGAAATATCTTGTAATTTCTTTTGTTTGAGGCTTGCTTTGAAACTTTTGTGTTCCTTTATAGTGTCTTGTGAACATGCCCAGGTTTTGCTTAGATTAATGAGTTTTTACTCAGCTGAATACCCACCATCAAAAATAAGGACCTTCCCTTAAGGCTGTAAGAAAGATTTAAATAATGAAAGTTGATATAGGTAATCATTGCTCCTAAATTTGTGTTATTCCACAGTAAACTAGCATGCAATCAATCTACAGAGAAATTCCCAACAAAATTTGGATTGCCACCTCTGTATTTCTTCAAATGTAACATTTCTCTCTTTTTTAGCCGGAATCACTAGATTTTATCTAATGCCTGCTACATTAATATTATTTTTCCATTATTGCAGGTGGAAAGGTGTGAAAATCTGAGGTAGAACTGGTTAGGGATTTCTTAAGAATGCTTTTTTTGTCTTCAAAAAAAAAATAATATTTTGAAATGAAAACTTGTGAGAAGCAATTGGCAAGAAGGAATTTTTCTTTTTCCTTTTTTTTTTTTGTAAGGAAGGATAAAAGTTGAAACTTTAGAAACCTTTTCAGATTTTGTAGGTCAATGTTTCTGGCTTTGAAGAAAAGATCAAAAATCTCTTCATAAATTTAATTACACTAGCAAAATTAAATATTAGCAGAAATAAAAATTAGGCCTTTGCTGAATCATAAATTGACTTTTTCTCTCCAAAAGTGGTTGCAAGTGGTTTCAGTGTGGATTTTAGATTTAAAGCAGAAAACATTTTGTATTGTGAAAATATTCTGGGTTTCAGTGAATAATTTGGTTACTTTACATCTTCTCCATGGAAGCTTTAAGATCAGGGCATGGTTAGGTGAATAAGGGCAGAAAAATTACCCCACTTTTCTCTATCTCTTGTGTCACCAAACGTATGACATAAGATTTCTGCCAGAGTAGCCTAAATACCAGAAGTATAAAGGATGCTTCTTGCTGTTTGTTAGAGAATGAGGGAGATGAGGAATGAGGACTAATCATATCCATGGCTTTGTTTTGGATCTTTTCATGCTTCTGCATACCAAATAGAGACAAAATGCTTTTGCTGCTCACTGTATTCTTTCTGAACAAGATGTCCAAGAAGTCTGTTTGTAACACAACAAGGCATAAAATTAATAAAATTCATAACATTCATAAATTTCAGTGAAATAAATTGCCTAAAGTGAGTAGGATTAAGAAGATGCAGTTATTCTACCGATGAAATATTTAAGGGCTATAAAAAGCATGAGCATGTGAGTCAAGCACTACATATATCCAGTGTCAACACATTTCCATGAAAAAACTGGGCAACTGTAACTAACCATACACTTCAGAAAACCACAAGTTTTTCAACCAAGGTTTTGATAAAAATCATAAAATCCTAAAGACATCACCTGGGTTCATCACATACAGAAGTCTGCATGCTAAGACAAATAATAACACATTGAAGGCCACACAACCTCCCCTGCATTCAAAAAGTCACAACACTAAAAGATAGAGAGAAAAATCCTCCATATAAACTTTATAAAAGATGTTGAAAGTTCTGCTAGTTATATCAAATTCATGGCTACCAAAGAAAATGAGCCAAACAGCTTTCAATTTCTGTTAGCTTGTTTTCTACTTTCACAGAAAATATTTTTTATTGGTAATTACAAGCAATTGTTTTAGATTTTACAGAAGAAAATAAAATAAGAATATACACATATTCTTGAACTGCATTTTCAAGTTATGACCTTTTTCAGCTGAGCAGAGTTTTACTGATGTATGAAACAGAAACAATTAAACGGACTGTCAGATAAATGCTACTCATTAGTAACAGTATTTGAAATACTGGACTAGACTGATCAAGGAGAACATTGTTATTTATCTGTATATTATCATTTTAAGTACTTTAAAGATACATGTTTGTTAAAACTAAGCGTGATATCAGTAACTATTCGGATTTTTTAATTTCTTCAACCAAAAAAAAGAAGAAAATTTAAGGATGTGAAGAATTTGGAAATTCAAAGATGTAAAGAAGGAGGGCCTGGATAGAGAGTTGCACATACATACCACTCTCTTACTTGTGATGTATTTTTCTCTTGTGCACTGAAGGTGATGCTGTCCTACAGGATGACTGGTCCATTGTTCAGTTTAGAATATATCATAATATATACACACAGCAACGGGTAAGACTAAGTGACATTCTCAATTGCATTACTGCCTGTAAAAACTGGAATTTATAAGGTGTATTGGTGGAAAAGGTGAAAATCTCAATTTGTTCCAACAGTAATGTTATATAGCTTCAGTAAATACCTGAATCTCTCAGCTTTCACTGTTCTGTGGCACACATTTCCTTCACTTGACTCATGTATTGCAAGACCAGTAGATAAGGTGGCTTAATCCAACTCCTCTCCATTTACACCCTTCAGTCAGTTAGTAGTGGAGCAATTTATTTTTTTACCCGCATGGAATCAGGTTGGCAACATCGTAATAGCAATTAGTTTGATCCAGTCATCTTCTGATGGTCCATATCCTGAAATATAGAAGCATAGAGTCATACAATATCCTGAGTTGGAAGGGACCCACTAAGATCATCAAAGTCAAGCTCCTGGTCCTGCACAGGATACCCCAAGAGTCACAGCATGTGCCTGAGAACATTGTGCAAACACTTGAACTCTGTCAAGCTTGGTGCTTCCCTGGGGAGCCTGTTCCAGTGCCCAATCACTCTCTGGGTGAAGAACCTTTTCCTAATATCCAACCAAACCTCCCCTGGCACAGTTTTAGGCCATTCCCTCAGGTCCTGTCACTGGTCAGCACAGAGCAGAGATCAGTCTTTGCCCCTCCTCTTCCCCTCATGAGAATGTTGTAAGTGCAGTGAGGTCACCCCTCAGTCTCCTCTTCTCCAGGCTGAACAGACCATGTGCCCTCACCCACTCCTTATACAGCTTCCCCTCAAAGCCCTCCATCATATTCACAGCCCTCCTTTGGATGCTCTCTAATAGCATCTAATAGCATACCTTTATTGCATTGTGGCACCCAGAACTGCCCCCAGCACTCAAAGTGAGGCTGCCCCATCTCGGAGCAGAGTGGGACAATCCCCTCCCTTGCCCAGCTGGTGATGTTGGCCCTGGTGTCCCCCTAGAACAGGCCTGGCCCCCCTGGTTGCCAGGGCACTGGTGGCTCGTTTTTAACCTGCCATCAACCAGGACCCCCCGGCCCCTTTCCCTGGCACTGCTTTGCAGCATCCCATTTCCCAGTCTGCCCATACATCCAGGGCTGCCCCATCCCAAGTGCAGAATCTGGCCCTCATCTTTGTTAAACTTCATACTGCTGGTGATTGCCCAGGCCTCTGATTTATCGAGGTCTTGCTGCAGGGTCTCCTTGACTTCAAGAGAGTGAGTAACTTCTCCAGTCTGGTATTATCGGAGTACAGAAAGGTGAGTAGTTTCCCTCCAGTTATGTATCTTATATGAACTAAAAGAGCAACTGCTGCTGTGGCATGAACCCAACTTTTAACCTGCTAAGTTATACCTAAATTAGTACTGCAACTAAATGGCTGCCTGCGTGAGACACAAACCTCTCTGATGAAATGGTGATGAATGGTTACTATTAAGCATTGTTGTGACATTTTGTCCTACCTATGGTTCACTTTTAGAGGGTAAAAAAATGAAATCTCAAACACCCTCCCAGTTTTTCAAAGAGTTTTGGGAGGATGTAGGAATGCATTTCCCACGCCCAGCAAGTGTTTTCCACATAGGCAAAAGTTAAAGACTCACCCCTTGCATTTCTTATAAGGTAAAGAACACAGAAACTTTGATACCCTTCTGACAGTGATTGGCTCAGTGCCAAGAGAGAAGCATCTATTGAACCGTTTCACTGTTCTTCAAATCCTCCCAAAATCTCTCCCTATTGCCAGCAAGCCAAATTGTCCCTCCCAAAACATTCAGTATTTAGTAAGGAGCACAAAGGAAGTAAGGGGATTTTTGGAGTGTTTCTAGCAGGATGTCAGAGGTTTTCTCGGACACCTGTGCACAGCTTTTCTTTTGTTTTCTGTAATGTTTGTNTTTTTTAAAATGTTAGGATAACTGAGTTCAATAGACTCAAGTAAAGTGTGGTATAAAACGAGATGGCAAAACAGTATCATGTAGAATTAATACTTGAGAGAGAAGGATATAGAATACTTATATTATTTCTGTTTTCAATTTCAATATTTAGAAAGAAGACTGTTTTTCCTATTAACTCTTTTCACTAAGGGACCTATGGAAAGCTTATTTTCACCTAATTTGAGCAGAAAGTAAATCACTGAAGATGAATTGCTAAGGTTTGATATTCGATTTTTAATATTAGAAACTATCTTGCAAGGACAATTGCAATCTACTGGCAC
Source organism: Illadopsis cleaveri (assembly GCA_013399915.1). NCBI lineage: Eukaryota > Metazoa > Chordata > Aves > Passeriformes > Timaliidae > Illadopsis > Illadopsis cleaveri. The sequence goes on along the minus strand of VXBB01004579.1, from coordinate 496,988 downwards.
TCACAAAATGACAGCAAGCCCAGAAAGCGCTTGGGGTCTAATCTTGAATTTCTGAAGTTAGAGCTCCTACTAACATTGATGTTGCAAGATAGAGAACCCTGATACAATTTTCATTGGACAAAGCTGATATTTAGAGGAATCACTTATATTTAAACTGAGGAATCTGTATTTACTTTCTTGGAATGCTTGCATGTGTGACCAAATTTTGATGGCAATGTACTTTTTGGATGTTTCTGATTCGATAGCTTAAATACAAACATATGTGATAAACATGTTCATAAAAACATATTTTTTAAAAATATGTTTTTGATTCAAAAAGAAGACCTTTTTAAAAGATAGTTTAACTGTTTTTACCACAGTGCAGATATAAAAACTAGAAATGTCTTACAGCTATTTTACAGCAAGTTTGGCCAAAGCAATTTTTGAGAAGACCAGTGAAAATCACATTATTGCAGGTTCTATGAAAAATGAAACCACTGGATCTGCTTCATATTTTTTATACTTTCCACACAAAGAAAATATATAGTGATTTTTTTCCACTCTCCTCAAGCGAAAAATAGTCACTGCTGTGAAAATGCCAACTGTTCTCTGCAAAAGTAATGACTTTTCACATGAAGAAGAAGAGTGAAAATAAGTGATTTTTCCAGCAGGGCACTGGAAACGTTAAGTTATATACAATTTTGTCCAGAAGTGAATGTACTTAAAAAAGGAAATCCATTGAAATATTATGCATTACACAGATTTACATGTTCTTCCGAATAGAAGCCAAGAAATTGCTGTTATTAGCCTTATTTCTAAGTTTATGTTGTAGTCATTAAAGATAATGGCTGAAACACAGTAATGAGAAGATATGCAGTTCCTGCACTGTTGATGAAAATTATTTGCTGGTTTTAGCTTTTCTTGTAGCTATTTATTTGATTTTCTCCTCCAGCCCCATCCCTGAAATACAGGGATAGGCTATCTCGGGATGATAGAGGAGTCATTTGTTGACTGCTTTTTCTTCTAGCTACTTTTGCAAGACTGTGACTCTTCATTAAATAGACAGTAAGAAAATAAATGATAAACTGCTGAGGTACTTTCCAAGAAGCTTTATTTGTAGTTGCCACAGAGATGCTGCACAAACATAAATGGGATTTTTATTGAGAGGGTGGATGGTCTGTACGATTGCAGACAGGAAAAGAAGTTCATTGTATCTGAGGTTAATTTTGACATGGTAGTTTGTAATGGAACTCTTTGTACAGAAAGCATTAAAACAAGTTGTAGACATGGGAAAAAATACCATCCATTTTGTAAATCAAAGACAAGAATTAAATAAGATTTGGAAACTATTTTAAAAAGCTTCAAAAGTGATTAACCTTGCAAAAAAAGGGACCATTGGAAATAATTTCCAATTCAAATAGTTTAGTCCTGCATTACAGATACATGCTTCACTCCAGAAGTTCTCAGACCGTGGTTCATGCAGAGCCACATTGTTTGGTCCAGCCTAATCTCCTCTGAAAATGAAAGGAAAAAAAGTAAGACAAACAACAACAACAAACCACCCTCCCCATCCCCCTACCCCCCAACTTTGCTCTCTTGTTAGTGTGTAAAAGGAATAGGACATAAGAAGAAAGAGATTCCAGAATGTCAGGCTAGTGTAGAAATAATATTATCATCAGCTTTAATTTTTTCAGATATCTCAATTTCTCCATGCTGTTTTATTCTTTAATTATTTTTCCCTTAGACAACACTGTGTTACAGTTAGCTGTCTCTTCCTAGCAGAAAACTGTTAAAAACACCCAGTGTGTCAAAACCAGATAACACCAGAAATAAAATTATCTTCTCTCTGTCTTCTTCCTTTCACTTTTTCACCAGTGACTCATAATGGTGCCTTGATTAAATCTTATCTAGTAATGCTGTGTATTCCTTTTAAGCTCTATAGTTCCACTCAGAGCTGTGTCCCTGCTGTCTTTACTCGGACAGTGTTCTGAAACCACAGAGGTTGGGATTGTTTGAGGCCACGACTTGCTACCAAGTCTTCCCTTTCCAAGCCCACATTCTTACTGATTCATATATGTAAAATTAATTCATGCCTACTGCAGCAAAACCTGCTGAGTGATCTGGATAAGACCTTTTCAAGAAGCAGGTAAGGGTCTTTTCTACCTCATGTTTCTAGAATAAATACAAATTAAAAATCTAGATGGTCACGTAAAATTAATTAAAATTGAAAAAAAGTTTTTTTTGTAATTAATGAAATTTTTTTGGGATATTTATTAGACCAAGACCACAACTCTTCCAGCCACTTTATCTCTTATGAAACTATCACAAAGTGCTGTCATTTTTTTGTCAGCTTTTCTTCAGATGATTGCAATATAAAAAATATTCACCTTATAATACCTTAATAAAATTTGTTCTTGATCAAAATATTTTTATTTTATTTTTGCAATGCAACTAGAGAATCCTATTTATGATTTTACTTCATAATATTCTTTGAGGAATAAAATCTTTCTGGAAGCTAAGACAAAAACATAGACATAGTCCTTCTATTATTAAAGATGCTGTAAATAATTACTTAGTTATTCATTCATGCAACAAACAGTAGAAAATCCTTCATTTTAGCTGATCACCAAAGGGGAAGAGCTCTGTTTTAATTTTCCTGCATGTGGACTATAGAGTTAACCCATTCTCTTCTCCTGGGGAAACAAAAAAAAAAAAAAACAAACCAAAAAAACCCCAACCAACTAAAAAAAAACAACCTGAAAAAAAACAACCCAACAAAAATAAACAAACAGGAAAATTTGCCTCAGTAAGATTCATCATATTGCTTCCTAAACTAGGAACCTATAAGGTGTCCCTCACACCACTGTTGAGGGAATACTTTAATCTAATGCAGACTAACTAAAGCAGAGACTACACCTGTGGCACCCCAATCTGTGTCACCTGTTTCTGGGATGTCTTTGGAAAGACGAAGGAAAGCATTCAAAATATCTCTGGGGAAGATTTGTCAGCTGACCTGGTCTGTGCAACAGCCTCGTTCTATCTAAACCTTCTCCCCTTTTGTTCTCTTGCCTTTCTACATCAAAACACAAGATCCACAGGGCTACAGTGCTAAATAGAAAGATTTTGCAGGATGAGTTTTAGAGTGAATGTATCCCTAAATTCTTGCTCTCTCTTGCTTGAAAATAATATTTATGGGAAAATGGTTGTACTTTAGCAAACGTGGAACTACCTGTCTTAGATAAATAATGTTTGAATGACAGACTGAGCATCAAGAAAACAGGTAAAGGGTTGGAAATGAGCTTGAAGAGTAAATTTGTTATAACATGGAACAAGTTCAACCTTGGAAGTCTAGACAGTAACTTAAATTTGACAGTACTGTGTTCTTCTTTTGACAGTAATAGCTGCCAAAAAATACCATGGTATTATTCCATATAATAATGCAATGTATTCCCGAAAAGTTAAATACATAATTAGAGAACATGCACAGCATGTGGATGGCCACATATGGCATAGAGTGATTAAATAATGTGTTTCATAGAACTTACTTCATTTTAGCACCAGTTAATATGTGGTGTTATTCAACATTGAAACATTATTCAACATTAAAAAAAAAGTCTTATTCAAAGAGGACTCCGAATTGTGCAATCTCATGACTGAAGTAGGAGAAAAAAACAAAAAAAGAACAAATGTCAGTGTGTCTTGCTTTAATTAAAGAAAGAATTGTCCTGACTCTTACTGGAGTCTGTGTGTGCTTGAATTATAACAGGCCTGCACATCCCAGAGATAGCTTTTATAACTCTGGGGCTATTTCAGCTAAGGTGGCAACTTTAAAAAATAGAATTTTTACTAGCTGAAGACAAGAATCACTGCCTCTTATAGATAGCAGGCAGCTAAAAATGTGGAATGGATACTATATTGTGTTATACAACTGAAAAAAATCAGAGTGGATTCTCTTAACTGGCAGAATTCTAGAACTTCAATGCAAATAGGGAAAAAAAAATTGGTCAAATACCTCTGCAATTACAGGAAACATTTTCATTAGTAAATCTTTCATCTTCAATGATAGTTTGATAAAAGACATGCTTAATTAACAATATTATATGTATATATATTTATACATAGTGGCAAGTCTGTGTGATTGGATAATATTCTGTGAAGGGAGAAATAGAAAAAAGCTATAGTTTCTAGTTTCTGAAATTATAGAGTAGTTTTATTAGGCTTACTAGAAAATTTTCTAAGTAGAAAAATATCTTATGTAACTATATTTTAAATTAAAGTAAATGACAATTATAAGATTACTTTTGTTTTTCTTAAGTTTATTTTGAAATATTCTCTTCAGCTTTTTTATATAAAAACTATTCTCTAGTTTTTAGATGGAAAAATATTAATGTAACAAAGACCATTTCTTTTAAAGTCTTTTGTTATTAACTGCTATTCTTCCTCTGCACATAAAAGAAATTCTAGGGTCGTGATGATAGTTGAGTGGGTGGAGTGTCTGACATATGAGGTGAGGGTGAGAGAGCTGGAACTGTGCAGCCCAGTGAAAAAGAGAGCACAGGGGAGGAATCATCTCATCAGTGTGTTTAAATTCATGATGGGAGGGAGCGAAGAAAACATTTCAATAGTGCCCAGTGAAAGGACAAGAGACAGTAAACACAAACATAAATACATGAAAATTCCCATTGAACTCTTTCCTGTGAGAATTGTCAAACACTGGAGCATGCTGCCCAGAGAGGCTGCTGAGTCTCCATCCTTGTGATGTTCAAATCCAAACTGGACACACTGCTGAGCAACCTGGTCTAGTTGACCCTTCTGAGGAGACTGGACTAGATGACCTCCAAAGACGACTTCCAGCCTCAATTATTCTACATTTTAACTATTCTATGTGATGGTACATATGTGTTTTTGTCCACTTAACAGAAAGCCCACGCAGAAAAGTCACAATCCAAATTGTATCTTTTCTGAGGTGCTGAAATACGGCAAAATTTCCAGGTAGTGTTTACACTTTAATAAGTATAAAATAAATTAATTTTCAACTATATATTATTGTTTAGGTTTACAAAAGTTTTAGTTAAAAAATAGGCACTAGACTTGAACACCCTCTTTTTACATTGCATACAAACTCCATAGTCTGTACAATAATCCAAAGTTTTATCATCTTCTTTGGAAATAACTTTCTTTATGTTTAATCATAGTTTCCCTTACTGCAACTTGTCTATTACCCTTCAGTCTTCCAATGTGTCCCTCCAGGAATAGCCTGGCTCCTGACACATTACAAACTATGAAGATTATCAGCAACTAAGCAGCAGGGGAAACTCCCACTATGGCACAGGTGCTCATCAAAAGAGGTTAAGCAACAGTGACAAAATATGTTATTATCAACTAACAAGGTGGTCATTAGAGCAATCTCTCAACCTGTTCCAACTGCCAAGCAATAAAGAACTTAATCCAAACTATACCTTTGGACAGTAGTATGTGAATGATGAATTGTGAAATAAGATAGGTTAACCTAAACCTCTTTCACAGTTCCTCAGATTTATTATGGTCAGTGAAAGTGATAAGATGTAAGAGTTTTTAATGGAATGAACTCAAACAATTATGAATGGCAGAGCAACAAAAATTTAAGTTCAAATGCTTAGCTTCATCTGATGATACGTGAGAAGAATAAATCACAGGACTTAAAATCTGAGACTGAATTTACTGAAGTGAGAAATTAAACATAAATGGTTTGACTTGTGAGTTCACTATGCCAGTTAGTTTCAAGAAGTCACAGAGATAGCTCTTTGCTGGAACATGACCATATTCCTGCTATTTAGGAACGCTAGAATTTAATGAAAGGGATCTAATAAAAGGAGAGGTGGGCATTCTAGGCCAGAATAGAGCAGTATTACACAGCAGAAGCAAAACAAAAAAAAAAATGAGCTGAGTTTAGAGAATATATAGACAGAACTGCATGCTGAGATAAGCATATTTCCATCAGCAAGAAGATAAGCAGGCTTGTTTTCCAGCAAAGCCCCCCAGATTCATACAGTTTTCTAGGACCAATGGGATATCATTGCAGCTTGCATGTTATGCANATCAGCAAGAAGATAAGCAGGCTTCATTGCAGCTTGCATGTTATGCGCAAATACAAATGCATGGACATGCACACACACATACTCACATGTGTGACAGCACACTTCCAAGTACATGGCAGAGAAATAAAAGGTGTTTGCTGTTCTTCCTGCTACTTAACCTCCTCCATCTCTGTACAGACAACATCTTGAGAGACTTGATAGAAAAATAATTCCTGTTTTCATCACCAGGTTTCACTTTTTCAGTACTCCATGGCCACTAAAGTCTGGAAAAATCAGTGCCAACCTGCTTTTCATTGCAAAGATATACCGGTGAGCTGGGTATCCTTTCCTTTCCAAAGCACAGACCCTCTACAGGGAAAACATTTATTGTGCAGCATGCTGTGCAGGGGCAAGATGGTCTTCAGAGCACTGAGAGCACTTGTGGAAGTAATTTTGGTATTACTACATAGATTTTAATCCCTTTATTTAAAGGAATTCTGGCACAGAAATAAAACAGGATTCAGATTCAGATCAGGAAGAAATTTTCTCAATAGTGCCACACTGTCAGCTTCAGAAAAAAGGACTCTGGGATTTGCAATGAAAGTCCTGTCAGCTGCTTACTACACCAATGACTTCTGAGGGTGCTAGGAGAAAACATCATTTGAACATTTGCCAGGAACAAACAGCATCACTGAATCATGCAGCTCTGGCTTTCAGACAGAGCAAATCAAGGCAGATGTCAAACTGTTTCTTCTGTTCCAGATAAAATCATAGAAGCATCAAGGTCAGAAGAGACCTTTAAGATCACCAAAATCAAGCTGGTAAAACCTCCAGCTCAGAGAGCTTGGTATCCTGAGGACAAATGGGTTTGATATTGAAGACTGAGGCAAAGAAGGCATTAAGCATCTCTGCCTTTCCCCACCCCCTGTCACTAGCACTACCTTCTGCATTCAACAAATCATAGAAACAGTCCTTGACCCTGCTTTTGCTGCCAGTGTATTTATAGAAACGTTTTTTTAATCTTTAACTGTAGTGGCCAAATCAAGTTTTGGTTAGGATTTGGCCTTTCTAGTCTTCTCCCTACATGAGCTTGTGACATCCTTATAGTCCTCCCAAGTTACCTGAGCCTGCTTCCAGAGTCAACAGTTTCTCTTTTCTTCTCTAAGTTCCAGCTGAAGTTCTCTGTTTAGCCAGGACAGCCTTTTTCTCTGACAACTTGTCTCTCTACATGTGGGGAGAGCCTGTTTCTGAATATTTAACAATTCCTTTTTAAAGCACATTCAGCCTTCCTGAACTCCTTCCCCTTTGAGGGCTGACTCCCAAGGGACTCTGTCAATCAATGTCCTAAAAAAGCTGAAGTCTGCCTGCCCTAAGTCCACGGTGAAGCTTCTGCTGGTGCCTGTCCTACTTCTCTCAGTAAAGAATACATTGACATTTTCTGGTCACTGTGCCCAAGAAAGCCACTGACCCCCACATCACCCACTCACCCTTTTTAATTCACAGTGAACAGGTCTAGCAGGGCACCTCCTCTGGTAGGCTCATTCACCAGTTGTGAAGGATATTTTCTTCCACACACTTTGGGAACCTCTTGGAATTCTTCCTCTCTGCTGCGTCATATTTCCAGCAGTCATCTGTCTCAGTTCAGTTCATTTTCATTTTTATTTTGTCTTGCAGACCTAATTCATACTGTATCACAGATTCCTGTATGATTTTTTTTATTCCTAAACTTTTTCAGATGATGCATTATTTCATACTCTGATGTTTCAAACTTCTATTGATTTGTATTTTATTTTTTCTGCCCAAGTCTCATCTAATGCAAAACATCATGCTCCATTAATTTCAGTTAAAATGTATTGATTTGCATCCGCAGATCATCAAGCCAATAGCATTTACCTGAAATTTATTTTCATAATGCTTGTGTTGACAAAATCTGTGTATTAGCACCATAATAGCAAGTATATTAGAAAAAAAAAAATGTAGCTCAGAAGATAAATGTGATGTGAGACAGAATGAAGGTTAGTGGGTCTTTGCTGAGGAAGGCTGAAAACTCGTGAGAGTGCAAAATGTCAGCCTGAATAACTATTTCCCACCCTGTATGAATTTCAAGAGACATAAATTGAAACGAGAGAGAAGCTAACTTCCGACAGATGTTAGCAACACTTTTTTTCACTTAGCACATAATAAACATATGGAATGGCCTATCAGGCACTATTGCTGAGGCAAAACAAAAGGATCGTTCAAGAAGCAATCAATGCAGTTCTACAGAAGTCGAATATTTAACAGGGATGAGCCCTGATGGACTAATAATCCTGATGGGTAAACCTCTCCAACTAAAAAAAATATGCTCTTTTATTCATTCAAATGTAAATATCACTTCAGTAACATCTATCTGCTTTTTTGGCTTGGTGGGGGTACTGTTTAGTTTTTTTGGTGTGTGGTTTTTTGTTTGTGTTTTGTTTTTTTTTTGTTTTTTTTTTTTTTTTTTTTTTTTACTACGAGGAAAAGCAGCTATTGTTTTGCAGTTTCAACCTAAGAAGAGCAACATCTGCAACATACAGTGTTCCCCTCTCCTGTAGCTGGCACATAACTAACTTGCAGAAGCAAAAGAGATCTGAGATAGCAGCAACTGAGCTGCATTTTTATATGGTATAATATGTTCAGATACTTGAAGAAAAGCTACCTGTCTCAGAAAAAGTCACCCAAAGCAGCTTAAGTGAGAAATGCTCCTTCTGAATACTGCCCTTCAAATTAAAAGATGGAACATCCTCTCATGCTTTCTATTTCTTTCCAAAACCCCAAAATCACCTGTTTTCATATCAGTTTCTGAGGAGCAAGCAAAGCAGCTTATCTGTGCGCTTCCAACTGTACCATATGGAGAGTTGCAGGTTTCTCAGCTGAATTATTCATCATGTTAGTGTTCCTGAAGTAGACTCAGGGTCCATTATTTCACTGATTTTTTTTTCCTGTCTTAATGTAGAGTGGCACCAGATAATACCTTCTGTCTTAGTTTTGCTGCATGCTCTCTGTCAGAGACAAAAAACCCCTAAATATCTACCCAAATACATCACTATCTTTAAACTATTTGAAAGATTTCTGTTTAAAAAAGACCTCAAATTCTGTTTTCAAAAATTTCATGAGCTTGAAAAAGCAACAATATTGTTGAGCAACAATATTTCATGAGCTTGAAAAAGCAACAATATTGTTGAGCAACAATATTTCATGAGCTTGAAAAAGCAACCAGATCTTCTCCTCTCATCACTGCTTGTTCTCTGTCTTTTCAGAACAAGTGTTGAATTAAAAAAAAAAAAAAAAAGTTTTCAGCACTCCCCTAATTGAAAGCAGTATCAATTAATAGCCATTTGCAAAGTCATTGACACAAGTATGTTGCTGTTGCAGATAAATAAATATCCATTCAGGATAGGTAAATACTGTACCTCATGATTTTTCTTGGGTGAGTGGTGGGCTCTTCATGGATTAAAGATTAATGTAATGTCAATTTGGGAATTAAAAGTGTCCTGAAATACAAGAACTGTTTTGATCCTGAAAACATGTACAGATGGATAATGAAATGAAAACAGAACTAAAGAGCTGGCCAAACTCTTGTGACAACAAAAGGTTGGAAGAACATTGCAATAAATTTCAGAAATTATAGTTACATGTGTGCTCTTGGTTGAAAAGAACCCAGACCAGTCCCCCCTCCACCCAGCACGGTCCAAATTGTAAGTTACTCACACTATTTTGTTTAATAATTTGTTCATACTCAGCAAAAAAGAAAACCTTAGCACAAACAAATACCACATTTTCTCTCCCTGAAAGCATACAGTTTTCCCAAAAATATCTACTGTCTAATCAGAATCAAAATGATTTCTCTCATTTCAAAAATGATACCATTTTAATCACAATTTAATTTGAAAGATATATTATTGTAAAATATGTTCTAATACTGAATGTAATGCTCTTCGTAAAAGAGGCTTAGTTGGAGTTTATTGACAGGTGAAATATCCACAGAGGACAGAGAACAGTAAACATAATAGTTTTGTTCTTGGACTCAAGCAGTAACAACCTACTTTTCATAATAGAAAAGTTAAAAAAAAGAGAAGTGCTTTTTTAATGAATATGTGCCATATTTTATTTCCTTGTATAATGAAGCAAATATGTTTTGGTATGAGCTCTCATTCACTTTTCTATTTTTCTTTCCTATTTCTATTCCCCACTCTCAACAATACCATTTCCAATGTATAATAATTAGAGTATGGCTTTAAAATACTAAAGTAAAAGCAGAGACTTGAAATAGGTGTTAATTTTAGTAGCATTTTCACTTCCACCCGCTAAATAATAAAGAAATTTAAAAATCAAATAATATAAATATTCAGTTATTTTTGTGGCATGAGAAGATTGCCAGCTGATTTAAAAAGACTTCCCCATGTTCTACTAGGTAGATGACACTAGGTATATGACAGAATGGTGGACTAGGACTGATAATATTTCTCTTTCATGTATTTGGCCATTACTTAAACAGCAGCATTTCTGTGGCAGAACTGTATCCCCTGAGTTCTTCACCTCACTGGCTGAAAAGGATGTCATAATATTGTAGCTTGAATATGGTCAGAAAGTAATATAAAACCCCTGAAACTTTTCTTAGTGGAATTTTATGGCTTGTGAGGTTCTACTTTGAAGGTAAGAGGCTGCTTTGCTGTGGGTTTAGAAATTCTGGTGTTTGTTTGTTTTAGGATGGTCTCATAACCCTTAAATATTAACATCCTACCTTTGTAAGCATGTATTTATAATGTAAAAATACTAAGAGAAAGTGTCTATAATAGAAGAATGTTTCATTTGATTCATAAAAAGGGAGAAAGTCCTGCTCCAGTCATTCTTTCTTTTCAGAGAAACACTATTTACAAGAGCATGTAGTTACAGGACAAGCGAGAATGGCTTCAAAATGAAAGAGATAGGTTTAGATTAGCTATTAGGAAGAAATTTTTTGCTATTAGGGTGGTGAGTCACTGGAACAATTTGCCCGGAGAAGCTGTGGATGCCACATCCCTGGAAATG
>VXBB01004579.1:415133-485810 GCA_013399915.1 Illadopsis cleaveri | reverse complement strand
CATACAGGGAAGTGCTTTAGGTATTCAACTGTGGCAATGGGGATTGGCTAACTTTCCTAAACTCTTGTGGCCCTCCAAGGGAGTGCTGAATGCACTACCTTGTCTGGGTCTTCCTCGGGGGCATGGGCCTCCACAAACCCAAGCCATCCTATGATTCTTTGATTTTATAATTAGGTGAGAAAGAGATGAATAATTATGCTACCTTTGTAAAAATGGAAACATAACCAAGCAAAATGATTTTTTAAAATTCCGTTCTACAGATTCCCTGTAAAAAGTATCATTGAGAAAATAATACTCTTAGAGATTCTTTTTACTAATATGTGACTGACACTGTAAATAGAATTCAGAATTAATATCTCTGAATTCTGCTGGAAAGTGATAGAAGAAAGCTTGTCTACTATGATCAATGACCTTAAGAACATCTGTTAAGGTAAGACAGATAGAGAAATGTTATTTGGTGAGGAAGAAAGGAGGAAATTTCTGTGGGTATAGATGTCAAAAACCAGGTCAGAGTCCTGATTTCCATTGTATTGTTCTAAGTATGGCAGAGCCTTTGAACAAAAGGTCATTTAACAAAACACTCAGCATTTTGTACTACAGAAAACTACTTTGTCCATATCCTTCTAGTTTCAGCTTCTCCTTTGGAAGCCAACATCTCCCTTGTTGGAAAATCCATGCCAACATGCTCCTTAACAAATGTTATTGTGCTTGCTTTTTCACTTTTGACAATGTTTTGAGATAAATATTGATGTTAGCCGCTGGTAAAGAAAGATATGTTTCTTCTGGGGATTGTAAAAAATAATTTTTTGAGTACCAACATATGCATTGACCTTTATGAAATTCTCTACATCTGTGCTAATGTAAATTATTTGCTTACTTTTCTAAGTATGTGGGGTTCAGCAATACCTTGATGAACACAACAAAGATACCTTAGTGCAAGCCCTTCTGTATAATAATAAAGTCTTAGAAAATACATTCATTTTTAATTGTTTCATTTCTGAGATAGTGTCTGCCCAAGGCAAGAGAGAATTGAGTATGTATTTCTCTGGTGTGCAAAAACATTTATTCAAAATATATGCAAATTAACCAAACATTCTCATAAACAGCAGTGCTGAGCTGATAGTTAATGACAGTAAAAGCTGATAACTTAATGGTAAAAAAGAAAAAAAACTACCATGACTAATTAATAGGCTTTAAAACTTTCAGGAGAACTGGATGTCTCACAAAAAATTCTTTAACTCTTACAAAACCCCTTCTTGGGCTTCAGAAGTGCTATGTTTTATTTCACGAGGCAGGAAAGAGTCCTGACAAAACGGACACACAATAGGTTATGACAGTTACCTAATGCATTCTGTCTCTTGTGCAGGAGTTCCTGTTTCCAGGAGAATATATTTGAATGATCTGCTTGTGAGGCAAAACTTTCCTGACCCAATAACAGACCAGCATCTCCTAGGGCAATTGGTTAGGCTGACCATGCAGAGGCAACATAGAAGAGCATGAATTATTAGAGTAGGAACAAATGGATGGGGAAATCATATGAGTGTAGTTTGATGACATGGTGAGTTGACCTTGGATGGACATCAGATGGCCACAGAGCTGTTCTATCACTCCCCTCTTCAACAGCATGGGGTGGGGAGAAAATAAGATGGAAACAGCTTGTGGGTCAAGATAAAGGCAGTTTCATAAAGCAAAAGCAAAGGCCCTGCAAAATAGCAAAGGAAACCAAAATATCTTGTTTTCTACTTCGCCGCAGGTGAGGTCCAGCCACATTCTGGGATATTGGGTTTCAGTCCATGTAGCAGCTGCTCCTGAAGACAAACATCCTAAATAATTAATTCAAATCCTACTTCCTCCATCTTCCACTTAGCTTTTGTTGCTGAGCAGACGCCATATGGTATGGAATGCCCCTTTGATCAATTTAAGTCAGCTCTCCTGGCCCTGTCCTCTTCTAAGATCTTCCCACCCCCAGCCTGCAGGTGTGTGTATGTGTTATGTTGGAGAGTCAGTGCTGATGGTGTTCCAGCATTGCTTTGACAGTAGCCAAAATATTGGTGTCTTATCAACATTCTTCCAGCTACCAGTACAAAGCATAGCACTGTAGGGGCTGCTATGGGGAAAATTAATTCCATCTCAGCCAGACTCAATATGGATACACAAATGTGTTTAGTGAGAGAAAAGAGATAGGAGAGCAAAGGTCTTTAAGAAAAGAGAAATCCATAGTTAGGGGCATTAGAGTCTCTTTTGAAGAGAGAGCATATGTCTTTCAACAGAGCTTATTCTATAAAATAGAAAAAATCATTGTGGAAAATTATCTAAGTCTGCAGTCACTATTATCTTCCTCCTCTTTGCTAGGAAAAAGTCCAGGGGATACTTGTTATTTACCTGCTTTCTTAGTTACATGAATGAAATAATGTTGTGTGTGATCTTTAAATCTTAAAAAAAAGGAGAGATCTCACTGCTGTCAAATCACACTAAAGTGTTTACTTAGCGGAGCCAACAGGCTGTCCAAATAGGTTCAAAATTAACAGGCTTGGAGAAACACTGAAAGATAAAGTGCTACCAGAATGAAACAGCTGAGTGGAAAGTGGTAGTTTTACACAGGAATGTTCCAGGAGTAAATGGGGTCTAAAGAAAAATAACAAACAAAATATCAGTGCAGCTTCACAACAGCCTACAACTTCCCCTTGCCCCTATATGATCGCAACAGGGAACAGAGAGCTCCAAAAATGCTGAGAGCTGAAATAGCTTCTGCTCAATCAATTCACACAGGTCTTGCCTCTTGTTTTAATTTAGTGGAGGTGAGTGTGCTGAAGAGGTTTTAACACACTGAATGATAATTAGCAAGGGATGATTCTCAAAAGGTTGTGGAGTTTCATTGCTTCGAACTTAACAGACCCTATTTAGTTGTGGCACCTCAACTAAAAGACCCAGGTGAACAAGTTTCTGCAAAGATTTCTTCTGCTTCCTGGTTCACCTAGATTGCAAATATCACAAAACCCCCTACTTTTCTTACTTTAGATGAAACACTGAAAGGAAGATTATTGATAGTAGTCATTAAAAGGGACAGGTGTTTTTTCTGGCTGTTGTAACAGCTGGCGGCATAATTCAATCCGATTAATATGTAAGGATTCACATATGGGTGGGTATTTTATGGATGGCTGGAACAAGTGACAACATTTAACAAATTACCTAAAATAGGTCTCAGGGTGTTTCTGTTTCTAGCCCTGAAAAAACTGAGTGTTCTACAATCTGTGTTTGGAGATTAACTTTCATGTATGTTCACATTTGCTGTATTTCTTTACAAGCAAGTGGTACTTTTGAATTTTGTGATTCTTTCATATCAGTGTCAAAAAAGCCTCATTTTTTTTCTCATTTAAAATAGTCTCAAAGTTTGAAACTGTCAAAAACCATAGCAAAACAAAGAAACCTGTAATAGAATCCTATTTGCAGCCAAAGACTAAATATTTATTTTAGAGTATGACCAAAATTGCTTTTTCAGAAACGCACAGAATGTAAAAATATAATATATATATTATATATTGTCCTTAGAAAGATGAATCAAAAGATTTATGAAATTAAAGCAGAGGATCCCCTGAATGAGAAGCATGAAAGGCATTTCAATGAGAGAGAATGGAGGAACGACCAAAGCCAGCATATTTTATCTGTCATGTGTTTTTTGTGAAAAAACAGAGCTAGAAAGCTCTCTATAGAGGATTTTCTAAATGTAAGAAACTTACTATATCACACCTACTTTTGTTGTAATGCCAATAAAACATCACACTAATTTCTACTTCCATGTCATAGCAATCTCTCTCTGAGTGCTCAGCCATTAAACAGGAAATAAACCTGTTTTCCTTTGCCTTGGCTTTCCACACATAAGCATTGTTTTAACCTTTAAAACTTGGGCACTCCTGGGGTCTGAGGCTTGCAGATTTTTAAGCCTTTCCTCTAGGATACTATAAACACACTTGAAAAAGTGACATGTACTACATGTGGGAAAGCATAAGTTATACCTTACACCCCAGAGAGTGAAAAGCATCTGCTGTAGGCAAATATTTATATGCACCTGAGCAGGTTCTCATTTAAGGACCTCTCCAAGTGAAGTGTGAGGCTTGGCTAAGCACTCTCAACACAAATCCAGCTTTTTTTACTTTTGACCGGATTTACTTCTCCAGCTGCAGAATCAACTGTTTGGTTATAAATGTTAGCCATTAACTATGGCACTTAGCACTAGGAAGATTGCACTCATATAACAATATAAAAGAGAAACTACTGCACCTCTCCTATGTGGCATCTCCATGAGCCATTAAGAGCAGAGAGGAATTCTGCATTTAACCTCAAGGACACAGAGATTGCTTGATTTGTGTCTGAACCTTCACTACCTGTGAACTCCTATTGGTTTATGCCATGTAGTATCAAAATAAATAGACATTGTTCTGCCATAAGAGATTTTGAACTTAGCCTGTACTAAAAAAACCCAATTTCAAATTCAGGGAAGCTGTAACCTGAAACAAGATGAAAACTCTATATTTACCTTACTCAGTTCATTGTTTTCTGAACTGAGAATCTCCTCAGTTTATGAATTTATTTTCCTATAATGTAGGTTTTGATTAATCCTCCCCAGGGAGAATTGTCTAACTCTGTTGATGTAACTCTTTATTTTGTGCACATAAATTGTAAAATCAACATAAAAAATAAAATCTGAATTTCACAGAACTTTTTGCCTGGCAGGTGAGGTGTTTCATCACAAAGATCATGTATAAATGGTGCAGTGGCAGACTTCCTATTAATGAGCTAAACTGAAAAATACATCACACAAACCTGGAACAGCAAATATTGGGACAAAAAAAAAATTGTTTTAAGAGACTATTTTAGTCTTTTAAACATTTTGTTACATTCATTATGGACTTTCCTCCTTTTAAATTTTTTAAAGAAAATGTAGCTAAATTAAGTTAAAATTAGGAGCATCCATTAATTAGAAAATGTTTAAATTAAACTACAGAACTTTTTGAAGCTTTTTTCATTATTACTTCAGCAAGCATAGAAAAAAAAATGTACCAGGAATTCACAAATATTTTGTCTGACCAGTTTCTCAATTTGTTATATAATAGACATGCAGTCAAAAATGTCAGTTCTACCTGAAAATACTTTGTTGTTAAGATTGCTTTACACTGACAGATGTGTCAAGAGTAAACTGAAAGGCAGAACATTGAATTTTGCACAGTATAACTCCAGATTCCTTATTGTTTACCCTGTCTCCAAGGTACAGCTGAGGCCTCTGTGAAAAATCCTGGGTCTGCTTACAAATGATTCAGTTACTCACAAACTTATCATAAAAACAGGTGCTCCAATTACATCTACAAGCTTACATTTCAAATTTAAGACTGGCATATCCAATGTTTATAATTATCTTATAATGTAAGAAAAAAACCTACATTCTGGAGCATAATTAAAAAAAAAAGATACCAAAGTTATCTTAATAAGATGAAAGATTTTATGAGTTCAGACAAGAGTAGAACATTCCTCCCTTTTGGGTCACACAAAAAAAGTTTACTACAATGCTTCTGTAGTTAATAGTATTTTTCTTTATTTATTGTATGCTCATCAGAACAAGAGGGATCATTTATGAATTATAACAGCTAGCCAAATTAAAATAATTTGCAAATACCTCAATTTTAAATATAGTAGAAAATTTCTAATAACCAATATGATTTTTAAGTTTACTAAAATTTCCCTCTTCCGGAAATGTTATTTTAAGATGATGATGATTTTTATTACAAGAAGTAATAATGGAAAACAAAAGAACCCTTTTCATTAAAAAAAAATCCTTAAATATCTCTGCTTACCTGTGCATTTATTTTAAGAGAGGAATTGATTAGTCTGTGCTACCGACAGCTTAATAGAAAATTTTTAATAATACATTCATTAAAATACCAAGCAAGACAGCATAAATGGCCAGGTTGAACAATTCAGTTTGCTGACCTTGGTAAACTGTTCAGAGATTAATCACGTTAAAAATAAAATAATGTGAACATATTGACTAAAATTATTAGCACTCTGAGTCATATTTACTGCAGCAATAACTCTGTGTTGTAGAGGATCTGTTACTGCCATAGATGACTGAGGTTGCAGGTTAAAAAACTGAATCAAAACCTCAATATTCACAGAGATGAATATCCCATATTTTCTCTTCTCTGAAGTATTTCATAAAGCCCCATGGTACTACTACATAATATGTAAATCAGATTAATATAGGATCACAGTCTCCATGACTGTCAGTACAGTAGTTCCCTGCAGTATTAAAGTCCACAAAACCTGATTTTTAATATGTCATGAACAATGAAGAAAATACAGGTTGCATGCAAAAATAGCTACACCTTTTGGAAGGACAACCAACCAGATGCTTTCATTTCTAGGTTGGTAACCTTGGGGATGCAAAAAAAAGGGGAGGTGTTAGTCCTGGGACTTTACACCTAGGATGTTCAGTAATAAATGTTACTGTTACTGGTGCATATAAGACTTTCAAAAAGTTTTTGCCATTTAAAAACCATGGCTAACCCCTAATTTAAGTTTTGCCTTGTACATGCTCGTTTACAGGCCAAACTACCTGTGGTGGGAGGTGGTTTGTATTACAATTGTTTTGTTTGATAATGCTCTTACAAGAGCAGAATTTTACAACTTGCCTCATTGAGTAGCACTGTTAGAAAAGGTTTTGCCTTTTTTCTAGTGGGCTGAATCCCTTTACAGTGTACCAATTTATCTGTGGTTCTCTGGGGCACAGACAAGGTATGTCAGGCAGCTCACGGGGCTCCTCTGTGGGTGCAAGATCAGGGGCAGATTCACCTATTTCCTTTTTGTAAGTCTACATGCTAAGCAGAAGTATGGTTTGGACAGTTTCTGTGCTACATTTTTCTTTATATGCAGTAGAGAACAGGGTTCATTCCACTGGAAGAAAATCATAACCAAGCTTTTGTGAGGAATGGAGGTGTGAGACCTTGCCCAGAGAGATTAGAGCTGCCACTAAAAGAGCAAGTGGTCCATGTTTTAATACATGTCAAAGTTCAAAGGTGAAGTACACTAGTTAGCTTGTCAGCATGCCCTTGTCTTCCTCAGCTTTAGTTTTTCTGGCTGTTTGAAGTAAACAATCACAAATTAGAGACAGATTTCTAGGGAAAATTTGAGAAATTTTCTAATCTTCTGAGATATGAGAAATAATGATTTTAATGCAAGTTTTGTTAAAAAAATGCAAGTCATTTACCTCAAAGGCACTGGCATGCTTTCAAAATCAAATCAACACAGCACAGACAGAAACATATTGGAAGTCAGCAAACATGATTTTGACAACTTTGAAGAATTTAATTTTAGTAGATGTTGTACTAAGCCTTTTGTGTTCCTCAAATGAAAATTACTGCTTTAGCAAAGCCAACATTAGTCCTTATTAGTAAGGATTTGTTTCCTAAGTTGATGCTGCCAAGGTGAATAAAGGTAGTAGAATCAGCTGATTGAAATATCATCTTTTTCATTTTAGTACAATTTATTTTTTTGCATCAACATAAGATTAAGAGAGAAAACTGTGCTGATTACAGCTTCTGTTCTATTTATGCATACATGTATACACCCCATCATTATTGCAACTTGGTTTCTTTGTGGTTAAAGGTATGGTAGCCTGGAGCAACTGAAGGAATCAGTTGAGTTGAGTAAATTCAATGTTGTGCAAATTATTATGTTTTTAAATGGAATTAATAGGTGATCAGAGCCTGGGGCTTGGTTGTTTGATTTATATACACATTTTTAAATATGGAATTAATTAAAAGAAATAGAAATTTCTATTAGATCCTGTTACACATTGAACAAGCTGTGCTGATTGTAAGAGGTATTGCAATCTAACCAGTCTATCCAGCACATAAAAAAAGCAACAGATGAAGGGAGTTCTATGAATCAAAATGAAACAGCTATGCACCTTTAGGAGACTTCAGAATTGATGGTAATTTTCTGGTAAAGCCACTGTCATCAGGTCAGATTAGCTGCCAATAAGAATTTCTCTGTCACAAAGTTTATTTCTGTATTTACAACCTACCTGCCTTCATAGGGGATCCTGCAGCATAGGGAAAAGTGAGGAGAAGATGGCATTTCAGGCACAGATTGCTGTGTGAGCTAAAGCACTGAATGCAAGCACCAGGGGAATGGGTGGAGACTTCCAATCTACTGAACACCGTGTACTCCCTAAACACAGGGGTCATGTGCTTTGGGTGACCCTCTCTCCCTTAAGGCTGTCTTTGTCATCCACTCAAAGCAGGTGAACTTTGTTGACCCGACTCTTCGGAGAGGCTCTACGCAGGTATAGTAGCATTCCTTCTCTTTTAGGATCACAGCACATAAATATATGACAATTTTGCATGTATTTGTTTGCAATTTTTTGGTGAAAATGTTTTTAGCTAGGGCAGAGGATGAAGGTAGTTTTTTCACTTGTCTCCTTAATTTGAGACTTTCAGTTGACCTTGAAAAGTTGTAGCTTCTCTTCTGCGTATTGGGAATAACACTGAGTTCCCAGGATAAGATGGTAATGTCAGAAATTACAGCCCCATAAAACCCTTAATTCTCATCATAAAAATAATATATAAAGTAGAGAACTATGAGGGTGCCTTACATATTGCACTGTCAGGTTTAGGAGCACTACAATAAAATTTACAATGCCTTTTTATTTGATAGTCAGTAAGAAAGAAAGAAAATCTAGCTTAAAAATTGCTATGCTATAAACAAGTGAGCTTTTCTAGGGTTGGAGGAAGGGAAGCAGGGATCCTGAAATGCTGGGCTTTGGGGCTTTTACTACATCTTTAAAACAATGTTGCTAAGAATCCCAGATGTTCACTCCAGGTGAAGTTTTAAATACACAATAGGCTAAAATGTTGAGATTTTGCTCATTATGAGCCAAATGTTTTTCCTAGAGTACTTGAGGATTCAGAGAGCACAAATAACTTTAGGACCTTCTAAAAGCACAATCAGAGAGCACCTAAGGAGCTTTTTTGGGCAGGAGGCAACAGATTAAATCCCAAGTGTGTTATGGCCTCAGGGAGTTTTCCCACTGGTACTAATGAAGGCAAGGTTTTATTCAGTTTCTCTAGGAAACCTTCATCACCTGTTTTCTGAGAAGTAGTAATCATCTTCTTTGTTACCACTTTCCATTCTAACTATGATTTTTTTCATGGCTAAAGTATAGCATGTCTCTCTGTACCCAACACACAGAAAATATTTTGTTGCAACTCCCACCTTTCTAGCTTGGGAAGAAAAAAAAAAAAGGTAATATTTCTTCTTCCAAATAGTGTCTCAAATGATGGCTGCTGTAAAATGACAAATGTGTCATATATGACATAACAGGCAAGTCTAAATATATACATTTTTCAACTTGGACACCTGAATATAACAGATTTCAGCTTCAGTGTTTTCTTAAAAGAGATCTCACTAAAGTTGTTTAGTGTGTAAGATGTAGTGTATAAAAACATATAAACAGGAGTACAGTGTGTACAAAATGGAAAGATATAGAAAGCAAACATAAATACAAACATTCAAGGTCAAAAATAAGGGACATACACAGAGTTGTTTTAAGAATAAATGAGAACAATTTTTCTTTCCATTTTAGTAACTCATCTTCAACTATTTTGCCTAGGAGGGACAGGCTTAGTCATGTCACACTTTGCACAGCATTCTGGCCACCAGAAAATCCTTAAGGGTTAGTCATCTTGCAGACACACTTTTTATTCTGACCTAGCTAGTGGTAGACTTTTATTCTGTGACTTTGTTATGGAATTCAGTGACTAGAAGAAAATATATGTAGAATAGGGACCACATGCCATCTTTAGAATGGAGACTCTGAAATGCTGGATTACCTGAGTCATTTTGAAGGCTACCACTCAGATTTGTTTACTTGCAAACTGTGGCTTATAGAAATAGCTTTTTTTTTTTTCTTCAGAGATTCACAGTGCTCTGGTAAGTATTTTCATACATGGTTAGACTTTCATACATCATTATGTGGGCAAAAAGTAAGTCTATCAAAAATTTAAAACAACCAGTTGTTGTTCTGGAAGGCAGCAGATGCTAAATATTTCACAGATGCCTTCCTCCCATTTGTTTGGTTCCACCACTTATGTGGAGATAACTGAAACACATTTTCTAAGCCTTGGCAGTGCACTTGATCAGCACTCTGGTGGCAGATGAGTTTCAGTGTAATTGTGTCCAACAGGTGTGAAAGGGCAGAATGGGGCTTTCATAGGAGTGTTTTATGGATGTCTGCTAGTTGCGTTCTGCTTCTCCCAACACTCATACGAGAATCTCACACACTGGTTATCTCTGCAAGGTGTGGTAAGGGTTGGGAGATCTGTCTGAAGAAACACTGCCCTCTTCCATGGGCACAGCCTGACAGATAATTCATCCATGTTCAGATGGATTTGTTCCCAAAGCTAGAGGGCAACTATCAAGTTGCGGTGGAGTATGCATCCTCTTTCTTTACTTATACCTATCATGTTCGGGTTTTTTTGGTTTTTTTTTAAGAAGAAAGTACTAATTACTTCAGTTTGTATTTATTACACTAAAAAGGATAATTTGTTACTTTTTTGAAAGGACTAGAATTTCAATAATTTCATTTTACCTCTAATAGGTTAAAAATGGCTTATAGAAGGGATTTAATCAAGAACTTCTGTCTATCCCTGTGAATTACTAGTATACTATTTGGTTAAAGTTCTTAAGCTTTTAGAATAATTGAAATGCATTAAATCTTAG
Organism: Illadopsis cleaveri; assembly: GCA_013399915.1. Taxonomy (NCBI): domain Eukaryota; kingdom Metazoa; phylum Chordata; class Aves; order Passeriformes; family Timaliidae; genus Illadopsis; species Illadopsis cleaveri. The sequence goes on along the minus strand of VXBB01004579.1, from coordinate 475,037 downwards.
AAAGAATTAACTACTGATATTTTTAGAAAGTAAATTAAAGCTTTTCTACTTTTCAGTGGATGAGTCTTCTAAATTTCCTTTAAGATTTGTATGCAATGTCACTTTCAGAGAGAGTTCTCAGCACTATCAGCCTCCTAGATCTCTTTCACAATGTTATTTTGAATGCAACATGTAAAAAATACCAAAAAACTAACCCCAGACATAATTTTAGGTGACAACATTCTTCCATAGAGTTGTTTTTCTTAAACAGGTGTGCAGTTTTACTGTGTATCAGAGTATCAGTCATGCAGCATGTTAGGCAACAATATTTAATACCAGCTATTGTCTTGAGGCAGATATTAAACCCTACTGACTTTCTCTGGTCAAGCACAGTACAAAAATTAACATCTGAAAATTCAAAACTTATATTAAGATCTAAGCCTGTTAATGGAAAGGTAATCTCAAAGAAAAGCTTCCCTAAATATTGTTAGCTGTTCAGCTACAGCTAGTAAAATCACTGAAATGCTGAGATACCAGTGCATAGCCATTGTTTCATCAAGAAAAAGAAATCAAAAAAGATTGAGAGAAAATAAAGCCTGAACTTTTAAATTCTTTCCAGCTAAACAAGAGGGATTTCAGTCAGCAGAAATTGTTGTAAAATAGCTACTTCAAAGAGGTAGCTACTGGATTTAAGCAAATTTAAAAACCCACCCTGCAAAAAACATGCTCAGAAAATGTATATTTGTCATAGTAACTTCCTGTGAAAAGGTCAGATAATTAGGGATCATGAAACGTAAAGATAACATTTTTTTACTACCTTTATGTTAGACATTATGTTAGCATGCTTTATCAGCTAGAGAAACTTAAAAATAATCATTTTTTTTCTTTGGGTTAATTTATAGGGAAAGGAATAGAAAGACAGCTTGGCACTGAATGAATACTTATATTTCTTTAGTCCTATTGAATTAATTTGTTAATACTCTTGTTGAATGGTAAGGTTGTTCTGCAAGGCAAGAAAATAAAAGCACTCTCGCTGTATTTTATAATAAGCATGCCTTTTTACTTGTTGCAAATATCTAGTTTGAATATTTGTAGCACTAATAAATTCCCTCTGTCTTTGAAGATGACCACATTTTGAGCTATGCCTGTGATAGATCCACACCGAAATATATGGGTTGGGTACAAGGAAGGGTAACTGCTCCAGGATGAAGACCCTCCTACAGCATCTGAGCTCTGTCCCATTCACACAAAGTAACTTCTTCCTCATGAGGCCTGCAATGAACACAGATAAAACACAAAGCATTTCTAGTCTCTTTCTTTTGCCATAAAACAAGGCTTATTTCTCTTTGGCCATCTATGTGAATTTCACACTGCTAGGATCATTATCAGAGAGTATCCCTCCTAGCTCTGCCCCTTTGAACTTCTCTTTAGAACTCAATTCAAACTAAGAGAGTAGCAAAAAAAATATTTCCAATCATCCTAGATGACAACATCCTGCCATACGAGGAAGTTTGATCTAAAATAGAACATACTAGCTTACTGGAAAGAAAGCATGGGCAATGAATTATTCAGGGTTTCTAGTCAACAACCCTTTATATTGTGTTCTATCCCAGGATAAATGGTTTAGACTCAAGTACCATATTTGTCAACAGTAAACTAAACCTGCTGCCCAAATCCCACACTGACAGTGTTAGACTGCTTGTATATTGTTATGGCTGTCATTTAAGGCAGCTGAAGCACAACTCAGAGCAGGGCTGTCCCCGTGTTCCTAACTTATCCCCTTGTGTTTTCACTTTTCATGAACTCAGAAAACTGGCTATGCCAGAAGAATTACTGGGGCTGAAACAACACCTGGGCACAGGGGATTCCATTGAGAACAAGAGTACCAGTGATGCTGCATGAACTCTGGATTTCTTTTATTTGTGCATCATTTAAAACATTACTGCAGTCTTTTATTTCAATGAGATTATTTTAGAAATGTAAATCCCTTGGCCAGGGATTGCAGATTGTGAAGAGACGAGTCTATTTCCCTGATGTGATGCTTCAGATGCGTCCATTAGACTTGAACCAGCAGGAAATTAGCTCAGTATTATTGCTACATATACTGTTTTTATGCTTTTCTCTAATTTCTTCAGTGTGTGGAATAGAGTATTTACAGAACAAAAATAAAATTAATAAGATAATATCAACACAAAGGACCTTGACAATTCTCTCCTCCAAACATCTTTTAAATACATAAGAGAGCATTTAGAGGTAGTTTTGGACACTTTAGTATTGGGGACATGGGTGATGTTCCACCATGTTAAATAAGGACTGATGTAGAACAGGTAAAATTGGGACGTTTGATTCAGACTTAAAATCCAAAAAACATTGACCCTTTCAAGTGTTCTACCAAATCTGCCAAGTCTTGAAATCATAAATATTTTTGGGGTCAACCAGGCCAAATTTTTCTTCTAACTGTTAATAAAAACAGTGTCATAGGCAGATGTAAAATAAGATCAAAGTGCTTGGCCTCTTATAAAAGCCAATGATCTTATCACATTGTTGGTGCCTACATTCGGCAGTGCTTAAATTTCTATTCCTCTTTTGAAATACTCTTCTCTATGAATTCATTCATTTAGAATCAAGCACCCTGCTTCACATCTTAATAGATGTTTTCTGTTTGCTTCAGGTTATTTTTATTTTAAAAATATTTATAAATGGATGTACTTTTGGAGCTTAGTTACTGCACCAGTCAGGTTTTAGCAGATATACTCATGTCAGACACTTAGGTTTTTACTGGGGTAAAAAAACCCAACACCTATTGAAACAAAATCCACATTTATTATCTTACCATGTTGTGGCATCAGTCAATTTCTGTGGTGTGAATTATTAGAGCTGGACAGAACTCTGATCTTTTTCCTGTATGATGGAATCCCACATGCCTTTATCATTTCCACATGGTGCTCATTATACTGTCAGTGATTCTTTGTAATGGCTATGTTTCTGCTTCCTTTTCTCAGAAATGTTTCTATTCTATAGATGACTTTGCATTTTGAGAGCTTATGTTTGACTTTTGGAAACACCTGTTTACAGATGTTGAAATTAATCTGTTTTACTCATACAAATTTCACATCATTCTTCTGAAACACCCCATACAATACTATTATAAAAAGACCCATAAAGAATAAAATGCTCAGATGCATATTAATCTCAAGAATAAAATACGAAATTAATCTGTTTGTAATGTGAAAAATATTCATGACTATCTATTTAAAATTAATGAAATCAGATTTCCAATAATTAGGATGTGAATATTAGGAAATCAGAGTTGACTCTGATTTATCCCTATGTAATATGTGTTGGTCTAATTATAGCAGGATTGTACTTGATAAAAATATTTTATAAATATCAGCCAGTCTTCCATGTGCTGGTACCCCATGTCAACAAACACAGAGGCAGCAGATACAGACCAGATGGCCTAACTGGGAATGTGTTGTTTACATAAATTTGTGCGGTTTCATTGTGTGTTGTGAATGTGTAAACTTGGTCCACATTCCTACAAGTGACAGTTATCCATTTTTGTCTAATTTTTAGTAGCTTGTTTGCACTGTTAGTACTGTAGTTTCAGTTTTGAGACTGTTATTAACATGATCGTTCCATCATTGTATGAATACAAATTAGCATTTTGCAAACTTTTCTCCAAACTTGAAAAAGTAGCTTTCCTAATCAAAGCAAATATCGTTCTTCATGTGTACTGCAAGCTCAATATAAAACTAAGTCATAATCTGAATGACACAATGATTTCCTGGTTTAGTTCTTGTCATAAAATCATAATCACAGAAATGTTGAGGCTGGAAGGCATCTCTGGAGAATGTTTAGCCCAATGGTGCTGCTTATGGAAGGTCAGCTAAAGTAGTTTGCCCAATACTGTGTCCAGCTGAGTTTTAAATACCCATTGGTGGAAATTCCACAAATGATAACCTGTTCTAGTTTGACCACTCCCAAAGTAAAACAGCTGTTTCTTTAATTTAAGTGAATTTTTTTTTGTATTGCAAATTGTACTCCTCGACATTTGTCTTTTCAATGCACACCACGCAAGAGTCTGAATCCTTCTTATTAATTTTCTCCCATTGGTTATTTATACTTTCTATAGTTTATATAAATACATTCTTAAGATTTCCCTGAGCCTTCTCCTGTCTAGGATGAACAGCCCTGCTTCTCTCAGACTCTCATATGACTGCTGCTTCAAGGTCTTGCTCTTCTTTGTGGCTTATTTTGTTGGATTTGCTCCAGTATTTTCATGTGTCTCTCGGTCTCTTGTACTGGGGAGACAAGAACTGGACCCAACACTCCAGATACTTCTCAGTAGATCTGAGGAGAGGGGAAGGATGACTTCCTTCAACTTGCTGGCAAAGCTTTTCCTGATGCAGCTCAGTATACTGTTGGCCATCTTTTCTGCAAGACACATGGCTCACAGTCAGCTTGCAGTTCACCAGGACAGCAGACCCTTTTCTATTAAGATTTTTTCCTGGCAGTCAGATGCAGTCCAACCATGAAACCTGTGTTTATTTCTTCCCAATTTATAATCACCAGGACCTGTGAATGAGAAGTTCACTCCAGTAGTTTGTAGAAGGCCTCTTCTTCTTCTGGATCAGACAGCCAGTAGAAGCACATAACATCACCATGTTGTTGTTCCTCTTTATTTTGATCCATACACTTTCAACTCACTTCTTTCATGTCCAGACCCACTATGTGCTATGACTTGCGGGGATAAAATTTTCATTAATGACTTCTTGCTTTCCTGCACAACTTCTTCAGTCTGTAAACACTTCTGCCATTAAATTGGATGAGAGTAGGACAAGCTTTTCTCTAACTGCTGGGTCATTCATCAAAAAAGGAAAGTACCATTTCAGACTTTAAACAATCTTATTAGTAATCAGTCAGATTAGGGGCTTCTTAACTGCTGTCAGCAGTGGTATCCTATCTTCTGTTTGGTGTACATTAACATTTGGAAGAGAACTGATTGTTTTAACTGTTTTAATCTGTGTCTCAGTGAGACACAATGCAGATAGATCCTGCTGATTATTTGTGTTTCTTGTCTTTGTTCCTATTTTATCATTTAAATCAAGTTATTTCCTCTGCCTGCAATTTGTGAGCTTTAATTAATTGGCATAAGATTGGTTTTGTGTGACCTGTAAGATATTTTATCAGTAACTTGTTTGCACTTTGTGCATCCAATTACAATATCTAGATTTTAGGTTACCATAATTAGCATTATATACTAATGATAAAATTGCAAGTTAAAAGGAAATGCACAACTGTATTCTAAAACTACATGATTAATTAGAGATTTTAAAATAAAGTTCAATTTACGTTTTGGCAAAACAGGACCCAGTGTAATATCTTCATGTCAAGGGAATACTCGTTATTAGTAATTAACAAAAATTGAATGTGCCTCTCTTGCAGGCTTCAAAATAAGAATGAAAATGAGACACAATTATAAACAATTTCATGCACCTGGCAATAATCTCTTGTAGGTAAGAGCTTGACTGGCCTGGGAAAACGTTGCACTCTCTTCTTTTCTAGCAGCTGCCCTTCTTATTTAATTAGCAGAAATCATTTTGTAAAATGGTTTTATAGCTACAACAAAAAATTTGTGAATCCACTGCAACAATCAGACAAAGAGGATGTCTTGCATCTGAGGCAGTTTCTGAAAACATGTAAACTTTTATTGACATACTGATGAGAATCCCTTTATCCTTGCCTTACAATGAACTGATCCAGTGATCATTTAGGGTAATACCTAGATAGCCTAGGCAGAATGCTCCAGCTTAGGTGCAAAGCAGTGTGAAAGTAAAGGACACAGTAGTTTAGCAATTCAGAGATGCTCTGTGGAATCCTGTGGGATGAGGGGATAGGTAAGGTTGCTCCAAGATACTAATGCTAATGGCTAAGGCTCTGTACACATTTCTTTTTTTGTCTGAAGCGCAGGATTTGAGCTGATGATACTTAGTGGTTGCCTGCAGGCTTTCCAGTACTTCATGTTCTCTGGAGAATTGTCCTAAAAGTGAGTTCCTCGTTTTGCACAGAACACAAACATCTTAGCCTGTTCCCTGACTGTTTCATTTTAGATACCGAAGTGGATAGTCTGAATCTTACCCTTTGGCAACAAGAAATTAGGGGATTGCCTTGGACTGCACAGCTGAGTGATTGAGTGACGTGAGGAAGTGGGTATTTTTTGAGAAGGTTCCCCCTTGACATAAGTGAAAGGGCATTGCTCACTGCCTGCCTGCCTATGGAATAATGTGTCTGACATGTTCTGACCATGCTGAAACTGGGCCTCTGTGCCAAGAAGAGTTAGAGGTCCATCAGGCACTAACAGAGCTCAGGAGATGTGGAGGCCATATCTCCAAATTAACCAAAGTGTTCTGTGGAAAGAGGGTTGTAATGAGATCAGAATATATATAGCTGCCTAAGGTGATTTGTGTGGGCAATTTTGCTGTCAGGGTTTAGGTGACCATAACAGTAAAGGACTTCTGCATTAATCCTCTGGACTTCTGTGCCCACCTCAAACTATTCCAAATTTGATACCATGGTAGGTTATCTTTATCTTATCCTTTACCACAAGGAATGAGTTAATGGTTTTCTGTGACATAGCATTTTGTGATATCGACCCTTATCAGAGTCTCCCTCTGAAGGAGGAAAAGTCTGGAAGGCAAATGGGGGAAAGAATTTGAAAGGAATAAAAAAAGTGGGAGGGGGAAGAAAGAAGATAAAGGAATGACATAGACAACCCAGTCATCAATCAATTTGTTACAGTCTAATACTGGCATCTGTAAGTATTGCCTGAGGCAGGCAGTTGTCTAATTCTTTGCTTTCACTAGCTACATTGATTTGTTTGTGCTCTTTATTGTTGTTTGATGCTATTGTTCCTTTACATGACTGGCTACGAGTCTGTAGTTTTGTTACAAAAAACCTGCAGCTTCTCTCTCTTTCCTCACAATCATTATTGAGATATATCTACCGTTATGGTTGAAAGAGGAGAAACTTCACTGTTGGATGGAAGAAGACTGGAAGAGTGAAGGGATGTTTAATGCAAGCAGCGGCCTGAAGTGGCTATAGGAAGTGGAAGGGTGTATCATAAAAAGAAAGCTCAGGGTGCAGCAGTAGAATAAAAAGGAAAACCCAGGAGGAGACATTCTCCTCTCCCAGGAGAAACTTTTATGGAATCCATAGAAAGAAAAAAAAAAAAACAAAATTAAAAGAGCAGGAAAAAGGAGAATGGCAAAGAAAAAAAAGTCCAGATCGGAGAGCACACGNAACCCAGGAGGAGACATTCTCCTCTCCCAGGAGAAACTTTTATGGAATCCATAGAAAGAAAAAAAAAAAACAAACCAAAATTAAAAGAGCAGGAAAAAGGAGAATGGCAAAGATAAAAAAGTCCGGGAGAATGAAACAGTAGAATCAGGCAAAGATTAATTAAAAAAAAAAGAACTAAAATAAAGTGAAGAAAAGCACAGAGATTTGCAATTCCTTTCTAGTGATTTGTATTTATTGAGCAGGAGGTCTACATCTGTGGACAGTGTTTGGACTAACAGCCACAAAATATTTGATGTTTTAAGACAGTTTTCAGCCACATGAAAAAGCATGACCACAACTTTATAGCATAAGAGATTGCAGTCCCATGAGCTGCAGTTTTCCCATACAGCTAAAAAATAGACTTCCCTGTGGAATAGGAAGAAATCTACTTACTAACTAGCCTGCCCTGTTCCCTGAAACATAGTTGTGGTTTCTGTCACATCAGTATTGCTCAGTCAGTAAGTTTTCAATCATATCGGTCATTTAAGATACTGATTAATCTGGGAAGAGATCACCTTTGAAATATTTACAACAATATTGATGTGCTGACTTCCTTTTCTTCTTATGACAGACAGAATTCTTCAGAAGCACTTATTATCTCAGTGCTATTTTTAGAGTATTTTTTAAAAAAATTAACTTCAAGGTCTCAAAATGTGCTTGTCTTTCAAAAAGGATTTTTTATTCAGTGCATGTCTGACCACACTCAGAATATGAAGAGGAAATATAAAGCAGCTTATTCAGACACTGATGAAGTAGTTTTCCATTTGCATTTTGGAAACTTCAGTCTAAATGCCAGTGTCACTAGGCTGCAGGTGTTTTAAGGCTTTCCTTAAAGTTAATGCTTTTTAAAAGTTCATCCAAAATAAAGTCATACCTTAAATTCAGCAAAAATCTTCTAAAAGGTTTTCCAAAACCAAACCTGGGGAAAAAAAAAATAATTATATATATATATATTTGAACCATTTCACCTTGACCTAAGTTACTTTGTAAGGATTTTAAGTTTTGTCAAGGTACCATAGTACAAAAAAACCCACAATACCCCCCAAAACCAGAGAGAGTGAGAGAAGAAAAGAAAAAAAAAGAACTAAAATAAAGTGAAGAAAAGCACAGAGATTTGCAATTCCTTTCTAGTGATTTGTATTTATTGAGCAGGAGGTCTACATCTGTGGACAGTGTTTGGACTAACAGCCACAAAATATTTGACGTTTTAAGACAGTTTTCAGCCACATGAAAAAGCATGACCACAACTTTGTAGCACAAGAGATTGCAGTCCCATGAGCTGCAGTTTTCCCATACAGCTAAACAATAGACTTCCCTGTGGAATAGGAAGAAATCTACTTACTAACTAGCCTGCCCTGTTCCCTGAAACATAGTTGTGGTTTCTGTCACATCAGTATTGCTCAGTCAGTAAGTTTTCAATCATATCGGTCATTTAAGATACTGATTAATCTGGGAAGAGATCACCTTTGAAATATTTACAACAATATTGATGTGCTGACTTCCTTTTCTTCTTATGACAGACAGAATTCTTCAGAAGCACTTATTATCTCAGTGCTATTTTTAGAGTATTTTTTAAAAAAATTAACTTCAAGGTCTCAAAATGTGCTTGTCTTTCAAAAAGGATTTTTTATTCAGTGCATGTCTGACCACACTCAGAATGTGAAGAGGAAATATAAAGCAGCTTATTCAGACACTGATGAAGTAGTTTTCCATTTGCATTTTGGAAACTTCAGTCTAAATGCCAGTGTCACTAGGCTGCAGGTGTTTTAAGGCTTTCCTTAAAGTTAATGCTTTTTAAAAGTTCATCCAAAATAAAGTCATACCTTAAATTCAGCAAAAATCTTCTAAAAGGTTTTCCAAAACCAAACCTGGGGAAAAAAAAAATAATTATATATATATATATTTGAACCATTTCACCTTGACCTAAGTTACTTTGTAAGGATTTTAAGTTTTGTCAAGGTACCATAGTACAAAAAAACCCACAATACCCCCCAAAACCAGAGAGAGTGAGAGAAGAAAAGAAAAAAAAAGAAAAACCCAAACCAAAACAGGGCAACCTTCAGAAGACATTCAGCAGAACCTGACAAAGTTTTGATTGAAGAAAGATTGATTCTCTAAAGTTTGAATGGTCAGACATGCACTGAATTTGCTGAGGTTCATTTCTATATCCTAGAAAGTATTTTCAGCTCTTCTATCCTAATGAGCTTATTAGTAAAAGGCTGAAAGGACCACAGATTGTCTATCAAATAAGATTGTCAGTCACACACTGTTAGCAACTCTGCTGTGATTTATATACCATGGTTACAGAAGAGAGAGGTATGAAGAAATGAGCCTTATTGTGTCCTGTGACCAGTGGCACAAAATACAATGTACAGCATTGTGCTTAGGAGGTGGAAAGGTGTATGTTCTGGATGAGGAAGCCATAGAAAATTAGATGGAATGGTACCTTTCCCCTCTTGTTTCCTCCAGTGATAATTACATTGCATAGAAGAAATTCAATTACCTGCAGCAGTAATAGTTATGTGTGAGAAATATGCTATTATACATGATTTAAAAGTGGGGGACACACTAGATATGGGAAGGAGAAAGCTCAAACTCAGCTCAGCTTCTGCCAGGAGCAGGCATTTTCAGCACTCTCTGTACTCAATGTACCTAGACACAACTGATTGTCAGTGCAGTTCTATGTCCAACAGAGACATTTGTTTGATATTTTTGATTGACTTTTTATGTAGCAGCAGGAAAGATTGATAACTTAGAGAAGAACAAGGGGAAAAAGTTGGGATAATTTGGTTATTACTGAAATATTTTTAAATCGTTAAAAAAGCAGAGTGATTTTAATAAAGTGCTTCTCAGTGAGACTTGTATCTAAAGGCAATGAAAATAAGCCTTGCAAAAATACAGTTAAATTAGTGACTAAAGATCTAGGTTGGCTTGAGCTTAATGGAGCTGAGAGCCATACACACAAGTATCACTTTAGTTAGGGTTGTTGGATGTCTCCAAAAGCATTTTTGAGGCACAAAATTATCTTACATCAAAACAATCCATTCCAGTTTCTCCATATGTTGCTTTCTCTCCCGCTCTGTTAGGGCTCCTCTCTTTCCTTGAGATGACCAAACTGCTCTGTCAGTGGTTCCCTGTTCACCATTCCTCTTCTCTTGTGGCCTGGCTGATTCCTGTTGATAAGGATTGCATTGTAAGTAAGCAATTGCTGTTGTAGTTGAGGTTTTTGCTACACAATGAGAATATGCACCAGTGGAAGCCTTTGGGAGTGACTCAGCTGGCACCCTGCTTATTATAAATCTCTGCATAGGCTTTGGTAGAGAACAGTCTATGCTCATCATTTGTGCAGCTGTCCCATCATGTTACCACTGACAAGTAAATTCAAATCCAGGCAATAATCTTATTACTGGAGTATTTAAAGTAGATAGTCACTTCGATGAAAGCTGTGTGCATTTCAATTTTTCAGAGAGAAAATTATGTGAGACAGAAAATTTCAAATCATCAAAGGCAGTCTGTCTGCTTCTCCAACATTGTAAGGAAAACAAGACAAATAGGAAGGGAGAATAGGGGTTTTGTGATTCACCTGCTCTGCTGTCCACTCCCACTACCTAGTTATGCACAATACTTTTTATTTAAAACTATTCTCCTGGCTATTTTAAAATTGCAGAAAGAGGAACCTTATCTTCTCTCCTTAAGAAAAAGAAGGAATATGATTAAAATATTCAGACAATAAAGAAAACAGCTATTTCTGGGAAAAAACTTTTTAAAAACCTAACAAAGTGCCTTAGATTTCTGAGAAGCTCTTCAGACACATTCACCAAGTATTCCTATTCAGTATCTGCTGCATAATAAAAAGCTACCAGTTTGTATATGATGGAAGAGGATGGGTTCATCAGAACCATGGCTGAAATAGAAAATTTGTATCAAGAAATTCCAAGTGGATGAAAATACTTCAAGATAGAATTTAATGTGTATTTAAAATATTTTGATGAGATGAACAGAGAATGCTTCAGGCCATGCAAAAACATATTGTTAGGAGTTCCTGTTTTACATATCAAATATGTGTTTTATATTGTGCTATCCTGCTGTCAAGACAAGCGGGCATTACTTGTTACTTGTCTCCATATATCTCTAACTAAGAGTTTTTGTTTTGTTTTCTTTTCTTGTGTTGATTAGCACGGAACATTTATCACAGTCAGGGCTTCATGGTTCAGCTCTTCTTTTTAAACAAAAAGGAAAGAAGAGCATACATTATAGGAATGCAAAATTTCATAACCTTGTCTTAGAAAGCTAGGCATTTAAAATCTGCTCCAGGAGTACCATTTATGTAGATAAAGCACATAGACTTAGTAGAGATCAAAACAGTTAACAGAGAATTAAAAATACTTCACAGTGTACCATCTTGCCAGGCTTTGCATATCAAATAAATGTCTTCATTAAAGCTATAATTAATGACTATTTTTATCTTTATACTGGTGGAATAAAAGCCACTATGTCTGACCCAGATCCCACTATACCCAGTATCTGAAAACAGGACACATTTACAAATTAGGATTGGAACAGAACAGGACAGCCAAGCATATGCTAAAGGCAGGAAAAAGGCACAAGACAGGTCAGGATTCACATAAAGCAAATATATAAATTGGTTAATTAATTGGTGTGTTGTCAAAAGTGATGAGGATGTGGTGTATCAGGCCAGATGACATGGCTTTTGAGTCTGTAGTTTCATTAGTGATACCTATTTTCAAGTTACTTTTGAACTGAACATTCCATAATGAAATTTTTGGAAAATATATTTTAAGTTAACAGGACATATTGACAAATCAGTATTTATAACAATGTCAGCCTTTTTAAATTAAGAAGTCTAAAAGATTTCTTGTTTTCATTTCAAATTCATTTGGAAAGATGCTATTTTAAGTACTCCATTTTATCATGGAAAACACAACGTAGAACTGAAGGAGCAGGCAGCTATTTCTGTGAAAAAGTCTTAAATTCTCCATTTGGCCAAAAATTAATGTTGTTTATCTCTCTACTAGCAATTATTCATTTTTTCCTGTTAGTCTCCAAAAGATATTCTTGAAAGTGAGACTTGCATTCAAACCAAACCCTTCGCCCATTCAGGTCTCAGCTCCTTTGATTTTCAGGACATTGGTTGTGTATATTCTCTACAGTTTTGGGTGTTTTTTTGTTCTGCTATATTTTTTTTCTTGTATTATCTATACTTTGATAGAATTTTTCACCTTGTCTCATTTCTGATTATTGGCATATATATGATGTAGATTTTTACTGTGCTGAATGCTTGCATTTCACATTGTCCTCAGTGAGATTTGATGATCAAGAGTTCTGCAAATGAAAACATTTGTGACCGTTGCCTCAAAAATCTACACCCAAGGGAATCCTGCTGCTGTTCATTTCCCTTTCTAGAGACTGCATTAAGAGATTTCTCTTTTACAAATAATTGAAGTTTCTTGCCTTTTAGTTTGACTCTGTTGAATTTCTTGAAACACCATGAGCACATGGGGAGCATTGCTATATAAATCAAATAATAATAATATGTATAAAGAAAAATCACAAAGGGGAAGAAAAAGTCTCATGCTGTTAAAAACAAATTATACTTAGATATTGGAAAGACCTCCCATGGTTAAAGAATGAGTTACAGTATTAACAGAAAATATATAATTCAAGCACATTTCATTTATTTGACATGATAACAGAAAGATTCAAGTGTCTGTGGAACCCAGATTTTGATTGTTTCAATTCACATTAATTTTTGAGAGGAAGTGTTTAAAAAAAGTGTGTATAGGAAAACAATTCATGTGATGGTATTTATATGGCATGCCCCAGTTGAATGTTTTTTTTTCCTTTGATATCTGTTATCTAATATTGCTTCTGCCTTTGTAGAATGACCAATAGTACTTTTTCAAGGTTCTTGAGCATATGCTTAACTGTAAACATAAGAGTATATTTGGGCATAGGTTGCATATGCTCAAAAATATGTAAAAAATATTACTCCTAAGAAAGGTGAAATATTTGAATTACATTGCATATACAACTGATCCATGTGCAATTGTATAAAAGATGCCTGTCTGGGAGTACAGGTAGGAAGAGGTAAAACTGGCTGGATGAAAGATTCCCCAAGAGACACTGAAACAGCTGTCAGAGGCTTATGCTTTTCTGCATGCAAACCAAATCATGGTGGCTATTCCTTCCACTTTGTGAAGAAATGAGGCTGTAGATTTGTTAATTGGACTTCCCCCTGTGGTATTATAGGATTTCTTGCCTGAGAGATCCTCAAGAGTCACTTCAGCATTGAAAGTACAGTAAATTTCCAATATATTGCACTGAAATATAAAACTGGTGTTTTATTATATATATTAAATTAAGGCTTTGACACTGCCAATTGAGTTTTCAGACCTATTACTTAAAATATATATTGAGAAAAAAATCTGGCCATAACAAAGTATAATCAAGATAGAATAAACAAACGGAAATGAGAGCAGCGATAGACACGCTTAAAAATTAATATTCACCCAGGGGTAGGTGCCATGTTGATTAGGGAGCTTTTCCTCTTGCAATCCCTTGCTTAATTTATTTTTTAATGTGAGATAGACTCCTATGTCCGCTGGAAGGTTTGTAGACTTTTGAGATATCTCTTCAGATACAATTCTTACAGTGAAACGAGTGAGTAGTTTTCTGTTAATATCAAAAATACTATCTTGTGCTTGTTAACATAAAGCTCCTTCACTTAGGAAAACCTTTACGTGGAAACAATTTTATTTGCTGCCTACACCTGCAGAAATCTTCAAGGACTTGAACACTGCGATAAGGAGTTGTTTCCAGGTCATTCAGTGCATATTCCCTTTAAAATGTCCTAGATAAGATGCACAACTGACATTTGAAAAGAGACAAAGTGTTTGCTTCCAGTGTTACAATTTACACATGAGCATATATTGACTCCTTATGTTGGGGTTTTCAATAAAGAGAGGAAAACTCATTGACTATATTTTCTCATGGCTTGTTTTCATATTGTTGTAAAACGATGGAGTACCATGCCATTAGAGAATATGCAGAAGTTTTCCCCAGTATTTCAATTTGATGTGTGGTGCACTGAGGATGACTATTAGCAAGATCAGTCATAGTAACTAAACAGAAACTTCATGAGACTAGAATGTTATTTTCTCTGAACAGTTTACAAAAACATAGCTAAATAAGGTTGGAAACCACTAGACTTTAGCTTTGCTTTCAAAACAAGTAGAGTTCTGAGTACTATGTCTGTGGTGAACAGACCCATACACGCTGCATTTTTTATAGCAGGAATGTCTGTAAAAATATATCCATTTGGAGGAAACAGCCCTTATTCTGACAGGGCATCATGGTGTGTTAGAACAGTACTTTTCTTATGCCCCATCAAAGGTGTGGATGTAGCTTGCTTGTCTTTGAGCACAGGGTCTATAAACTTCTTTTTTAGCTAACACACAGCTGGCTGTAGATCATTGATTTTGTCCTTGACAAATTTTAAATGAATTTCAGGATGAAAAGTTTACTAGTTTTCATTATAAATGCATTTCCCATCTGCTACTGTGTAGAGCTGGTGAAAGCAAAGCTGAAATTGGATTAATGTAACTAGTACTGTATAAAATTTCTTCTCCATTTTGTTTCTTTTTTTGTGTTTTGTTGGGCTTGGTTTTTTTCAGGAATGGCAGCTGTTTTGCGTTGAAATAGCAGCTTTCTGTCATCTGTTTGTTGTGATCTAGATGCTCCTCTCAACTTTAGTTCAAACTAAAGTGAACATCACTGAATGCAATAGGAACAAAAATAGATTTTATGCCCTTGAAAACTGTAGTCTGTATTTCTTCCTTTCACTAAGACTGATCACAGCTTCTGATCTTAGTAGTTCTGGAAAGGTCAAATGAAACATGGAAAAAAACCCAAGGTAATGAGAATGAGAGAAAGATGAGAAGGGTAGAAAGAGAGAATGTGATTTACTCACCTTCAGTTTTTGTGAAGTTTGTGAAGAAAGAGAAAAAAAAGCAAGAAAATGCTGCAAATGAAATCAGCAGTAACTCAGTAGTCATAGAGAAAACACTTTCTGAAGGCATACCTCAGCTCCTAAAGATGTCTATTTTGGCTTGATACCATATGATAGGTCAATCATAATAAGTCTTTTCATCTTCAGAAGCCTTAACTGTTGTGACAGTAAATGTTTGTGGGCTTTGTTAAGACTCGACTCAGATGAGCAAAATGTTGCTATTATGAATATCTAGTATTCTCTAATGTTACTTCAACACAATAGACCAGTTCCACCATAGGGCTTTGTGTTATCTCTGGTTCACTACTAAGAAATTAGGTCAGACTATTAAAAATAACCATCTGCCCAGTGGGGATCTGTCTATAGGACCAGCTCTTTTCATCAAAGAGCTTTATTCCTTGTCACATTTGGATTTTGTACTGCTAAAGAAATACGTCAGGAAAACAGCATTTTGAGGAATTTGCAAGATGTTTAATACATGGTTATTCTCATAACTCATTTAATAATTTAGGGATAGTGTCTGAATAATCTGTTGTTTTATAAAGAAATAAAAGAAAGAAGAGTGCTTTATTGAACAAACAGGATTGGTAACATGTTCAAAGCTGCAAAAGTAATCTGAGGATTTGTGTTTAACAGATTTGAATAATCAAGGTTATTCCTATCCTTATATTTCCTCCTCCCCTCTCTCTTTTTTTTTTTTTTTACATGAGATTGAAGTTTCTGTGATACAAATAAAATCATAATCTGTTAGCAAGTTTGTTCATTGATACATGAGTGAGTTCTTGCCTTTTCCTCTTTTAGCTATGTGAGGTGACAGTTTAAACAATCCTCCAGGACAAGGTAACCAAGAAGGGTTTAACTTCGTAAGATTTAATGTCTTTGACAGCTTTAAGGTATGTAGCAAGTTGAGAAATTTTACCTAAGGGTTGATGTCACAACTTAATATTACGTGTTGGTGAAGTTTATGAAGTGGATGTTTTTGGTCAGCATATTTTCATTTAAAAAAAAAGCTATGTGGAGGGAAATTAACACTTCTTTTTTCTCCTAAGAGAACATCTTCCTTTACTTCCCTCTCTTTGTTGTGGTGAGTAGTGACAATTGGTTTGCTGGCTGAGATAAGACTGGCTGCAGCATAAAGCATCTGTTTGCTACAGACTCCAGGAAAAAAATGGGTTAGCAACTAAATAATGTGGCATCCAGGAAGGGAAGCCCACTATTTTGTTAATATTGTGGCAGAGATTTCAAACTATATAAAGTCTTTTTCTCAATTGACTAAAATAGCTCAAAAATACTGAAAAACTCTGCATAATGTAAGACTGATTCAGAAGGTCATAAAGTTAATAGATATCTCTATTTCGATCTTTGGGGGATAAGATACTGACTGACGTCAGGATCTGAAATACTGCCCAGTGTCTTGTTTCAGCAGTCCATCTCCATTCAGCAAAGCATTTAATCATGTACTTAGCTCTGGAATGAGATGTGATTTATATATGCCTAAGTACTTGGCTAAACAGGAATAAAAAGTAGAAATACATGTGGTAGTTATTGTCTGGTGTCTGTTGATTAATCTGATACTTCAGACCAGTTGTTAGTGAATTATTAATATTATCCAGGAAGAATTATTTTCTTTGTTGTGTTTCAGAGGAGATGGGCATGGAGCATATCCACTTGAAAGTATCATAGATTAATATATAAAAGATATGTTTTATTGAATTGCTTGGAAAAATGTGATACACACAATTTCTAGTTCACTGATATTTGCATGGAATGTGTTAATGTGTTTTTCAGGTTTTAAATTGAAGCATGACAGCTTTTGCAAAAACCACGTGTGATAAGGTCAGAAACACTGGGAAAAGCTTCTGTCATTGCAGTATCTTCGATGTTTTCTTCAGACAGAGAGATTCAAGTGTTTGGGTATTTTTTTTACCTCCTGAGGATCACAAAAGGTTTGATTCATGTAAGCTAGTAAAGTATCAAGAGCACCTTGGAGAAAAAAGATTTATGTAAGAGCAAAGCAGCAATAATGGTAATTTGTTGTAGGCAGATTCTTTTTGAATGCAACAGTAACAAAGGGAGGGAAAAGGCCACATCAAGATTTTGGTTCACTCACAAAACTGTCATGAATACCCAGATGTTTCATTTAAGGCTAGTTCATTTTCTTGTCTTTCTAAAGCAGAGAAAAATCTATTAGCTCTTTTATCAATATTAAGATACTTACAATCTATTATTTAATCTTACCAATTTATTACAAATTAGCCATGCCACATGTTCACAAACAGACTCATAACAAAGTCAGCATTAAACTTTCAAAAAATATAAACCAAGTTCTTACCATGAGGACAAGCTTAGTGAAGTGAGATATTTTATGAAAAAAACCCCAAACAAATAAACAAACAAAGCAACAAGAAGAAAAACAACAACAGTACCACAGAAAAACCAAAACCAAACCCAAAAAAACCTCCCAATAACCCAACCAAACTCCATGATTTTTATTTGTTTTAAGAATTTGCAAGAAATTTATTGACTTTATGCAAGCCTATTCCACTCCCACTACCTGAATCCCAAGATTATTATGGAAGCATTTTTTCAGGACTTTGCATTCTAAAAAAAAAGGAATTCTCTTTAACTTTCATAGGAAAATTGAAGGATTTTTGAACATTACAGAGTCCATTTTGAAGTTAGGCACGAACAAACACGTTTTATAAGTTCTTCCCTTGAAAACCAGGCTCTCAACAAAATGGCAATTCTCATATGAAGGTTTACATCCCTTAAAAATTGTACTGATTTGTTAAAAAACCCAAGGACCAAAACTCAGACCTATTTAAACAAGTATCTGCCAAGGACTGATATTTCACCTGAATGTTTTTTTTTTTTCTCAGCAGCATTTCCCACAAGGAATATTACCATATAAATATATTTTATGTGAACTAATCAGAGCAAAAACCTTTTGATTCTAAAAGTGGCAGCTTTCTAAAAATAAAGCTTTCTTGTAGCTGAGGCATGAACTATTAATAGGGATGAAATGTGCTCTGTGGTTCTGAGGAAGCCTCGTATCAGCCTCCTCCAAAGCGTCCCTGCTGTGGGTGCCCAGAGCCTGCTCAGTGGGAGCAGGCTGGGAAACACCAATTTTACTTGTTGCTGTGCTGGGGAAAAAGGTGCAGTAAAGAGTAGAGACAACCAGCCCAGACCAGGGACCAGCACAGATCAGAGAAAAGTCCACAGAGCAAAAATCTGGCTTGCTATTTATTACTATTTATGTACACTCAGATGAAAGAGGTCAACCCTTCAAAGAGAAGAGAGCAGTGAGGGATATGAAATGTGGTACTGGTGTTGCTAATGATAATAGACTCTTCTGGCAGTGGTTGTTACAGTGCAGAGATATTATGTTATCCCTTCTATCATCATTCTAACAAGGGGCAGAGAAAAATGTTGTTGACCTGTAACTTATACTGACTTGCTTTGGACAGATTAATGTTTTTCTTTTTAATTAGGTAGAGACAAACAAAAAATCGTTCTGTGTTTATATATCCACCTAGCAGTGGAAAGTCAGCAATGAACTGCAGCAAAATTTCAGTCTCCAAAAGGTCATTTGTATTTCCAGATGCAAGACTACAATAGGCAGATACGTGAATTAAGAGACAAAGTTGGAGTCTAAACATTCATATGCATAGAACTGGGATGCTGAGACTTGGCAAGCCCAGGTTATACTGAATACATTCAAGGTGCCTGTTCCATTTGTATGCAACTGCAAGGACCCGTGGGACCTTCGCTGGCACTAATTACATGACAAAATATAAGATCAAAGACATGAATCATTGCCAGAGTTGTCAAATGCTTCAGGATTGACCTTTCTGATCCTAAATTCAATGGGAGCATTAATAAGGTATGAGTTCAGTAAATGCAGCAGCAAGGACTCAGTTTGAAAACAGCAATATAGCACACAATATTTCTGCAGTAAGTATGTATAGCAAAAAATATTGGAGTGTACACAGAGCTGTCTTAGCAGTTTTGAAAATGTAAGAGTTATGTCTATGCTGCTTTGATTTCATTTACTGTATTCCTATGCAGATAAAATGGCATAACTCTATTCATTATTAAAGAGCTGGAGAAGCTTTTATTACTCTCTCATTTAGAACTCAGAGATAAAATTTCAAAGTCCTATTTCAAGCCAATGTGGTGTATTTTAGACTGATCAAAACCTCCAAGATGCTTCACAAGATTAACTTGTATGGTATAAAAGCTGCACTGATAGCAGAGTGCAGAACTCACTTTTTTTGAATGCTGCCATTTCTTGACTGGAAAGTGATCAAATAACATCTTCCACGCATTGACTAGAACAGGAAGTGAAAGCACTAGAGACTGTTGAAACTGCCAAAACTCCCCAAAACCTGTATATATGAAACCTTATAAATAGTGGGATGTATTAAATACCAGTAGAGACAGCTGACACTACTGTATATCTTAGTTTAATAAAAAAGGCCATAGTCAATTAAGGTCTCTCTCTAGGTGCTTATCAAAATCCTGATATCCCTAATTGCTGTGCCTGATTCAGCTTAAACCAAGAGATAAAATCTCGGTCATTGATCAAGCCTACCTGAACAGCATGAATTTCAAGAACAGAGTATGTCCTTTAAATGTAACAATAACAGAAACAGTCACCTTATTCTTTCAATCAGTGAGATTAGCTTTGCTAAGGGCCCAGTCTCTCCTGCTAGAAGATGAAAGTGAGAGGCTGAGAGGTAACGGTGAGGGGAGTCCATGATGAACAGGAAAAAAAGGGATGCTCAAATGAGTGAAATGGGAGCAAGCACAGGGCAGCAGGGAAAAGTGAAGCTGCATTCCAAGTCTGTTGTGTCCAAGTTCAATTGCCTGGAGATAGAGATCTCATGAAATGCATCCTTGGCTGCACCACTATTTGGCGTCTTGTTACAAACCAGCATTGCCAAGAGACATTAAGCAGTGATATTTGAAAACACTTTGCAGGTGCCAGGCCGTACTTTCTTCTGTGTTAATGAGATTTTGATCATCTACTGTAGATATAACATACAGAGTAGGAGGAGCAGAGTCTGTGAATCAGCCATTTTTGTACCAGAAGTGGATCACTGGCAGAATAATAGGATGTCTCTCCATCTCAATTAAAAAAAAAAAAAAATTAAAATCACTGAACATTGCGCCAGTCCATTAAAAACTGGTACTTGTACAATCTTATTGAGGCATCTGGTCACTTTACCTTGGCCATTGATGAAAAAATAAAGACAGTCAGGCCTGGAATCCGGACACTTCTGAGATCAATTATTTCTGCTGTTTAGCTGTTTCCTTATCAGAGAACTATCTGGTTGATAGATAATCTAAATATATATTAGAGTAGAAGTCATAGCTATGTGAATTCATTTCTCTCTTAGACTGCTTTTCTTCATTCTTTTTTATTGCCATTCTGCATGGGAGTAAAACAATGCTCGGTTCATTTCCAAAACCAAAAGGACTCTGTCTTTTTCTTGAGTTATTCCGCCTCCTTTACTTTCCTCATGCTTGGTTTTACTCCTCCATTCGCCTACAGCACACATACAAACCCTTTATGTTTGTGAGCTGCACATTAACCCAAAAGGTTAATGAGCATAGGGCTCAGGTGCAGTCTGTACTCTTGCAGCATTACTAATGCTGTGGTCATGGGTTTGGAATGGCATTCTGGAAAATTAGTTCTTTTGTGATCTCTGTGCTGAGAGCAACTCTGCTGTTTTCTCTGCTCCCTCACTGCATTTTTATGCTGAGCTTTCTGTCTCTATGGGAATATGTTTTTTGCCCATTCCATTACCCATTCCCTGCAAGCACAGCAACCTTATTTGTGAGATCAACACCAACTGCAATATGGTGAATATGTCACTGCCAACAAACTCTCTTAAATATTCCTGCACATATAAGTTCAGCAGAAGGGCTGATGGCAAAGTGGCAGGTGAAAGTTTTGAATAGGAAAATGTCCATCAGAACTCCACTGAGTTGGAGACTTAGATAAACAAAACTCTTGGAAATATATAATGACAATTCAATCATCTTCCTTCTGAGACTGGTTATCAAAGTAGACATCAAGAATATTTAGATATATCTCTTTTAAAAAGTTGCTGAATACTTAACCATTATATTCCCAAGAAAATCTGAGAAATGCTCCTTATGGAAAGAACATCCATCTTCTTCTTTAAGCATGTCTGCAACTCAGATGTGAGGGATCATCCAGGGCAGTCTGGTGAGATGAAGAGGTCAAACCTGCAGTTCCGGCTTCTGGATTGACTGAGTGCATGCCAAGCATGGACATGGCTGCAATGCTCATGGTGTGGCTGTAAACTGAGGCATCCCCTCAGCTCCTTTGTTGTCCCCCAGCAAGCCAGCTCTTGGCAGCCAATTGAACTCCACTGGTGGAGAATGTGTTCAGGCCCCTGGCATGAGGTTTAGGAAGACCATTTAGTAGTTTTATTTAAGTACTGGAGATGATGACCATCTTGTGTATTGTGCTTAATGAAGTCCCAAATTTGCATCACGCTAACATCAATTTATTAACAAAAAAATTTCAATGCAAGCATGTATGTTCTTTATAATCAAGTATTTATCTAGATGATCTTGAAACATCTTAGATGGAACTTAAGGAAGCATGGGAGCATGGTAGGGAATCTGAAGTGAGAGTGTTGTTTATCAGTCCTTCTGGGCAGGAACAGCAAGTCCTAAGAGCTGGGAGAAGAGTGAGAAAAAAGAGTCTTGACTGTAATGCATAGAGTTCACACAAGGTGAAGAAAATTTAAGGCGTCTATATCCACACAACACATATTTTTATTTTCTGTTGAAGCCTGGAGCTAAATGCGTATTTAACACATGGTTATCATACCTAGATGGTAGTTGTATCTTCCTGTGAGGTCAGTGGCATTTGCTGAAATTCAGGGCCACACCCTAATTCAAATTAGCTGCTTATTTCATGATAGGCAGAATCATACTCACTCAGGACAGAAAAGGCTACATGACACAGTGGGACCACTGGGTGACAGAGATTTGGGAAGCAGCAGCCTTCCAGGACAACTAAGTGTATGATGATTGATGCATCCAAATACACAAAACTCTGGAAAAGATGGATACAGTGTCTTTTTTGAAAAATGCATTTATTGCTTTAGAAACACATAAGGGATAAGAAGCTGTAATTTATGTAACTACACTGCCTGAAGCTTAGCATTGTGACAGCAGCTGTGGCCTTGGTACCTCAGGACCTTCTGACAGAGTGAGAAAGGAGAGATTCCCACAGCTCCTGTGGGCAAAATACTTCTTCTTGACTTCTGCTCACAGGAGAAGAATTTGGCCTTAAGCGTAATCACCTGGAGGTGCTTCAGAAAATAAATGCGTATGTGCTTCCTCTGAGCGATTTGTCTGCAAATGTGTCAGTTGCTCAGCTTTAAAGCTTTGGTGGATGTAGAGATATAGGAATACTTCAAAACATCAGAGGGAAAGAGATTAGGAATAAACAAAAATGAACGGTGACTAGTACTGTGCAGAAGTACAAGTGTACTGTGTGTTGATAGGAACTCCTTTGTTGGAGAAATCAGGCAGCCTGCTATCTTGCACAGCATGGTGAACATCATCTAGGAAGAGACATGAACATGGTGACTGCATCTGTGGAGGCTCACAGCCAAGAAAATGAGGCATGAAAAATAAGTAGATCAAGACGCTTTAACAAGGAGCTTTATTATATTAATATTTTAAATATTCAGTTTCCTTAAAATAAAAAAGTAAGCAATGTACAATACATATACTCATAAAGAGCCAAGGAAAGCTGTTATAAAAATGCATACCTTAATTATAAAAGCTACCAGTTTCGATGGTAGATCAGAATATATAGCAATAATAATGTCTCTTAAATGACGTTATTTCAGTCCTTGTCTCATCCATGAAATCTGTAAAGGGCTTTGTAAATTGAACGGCTCTCATCTGGCTTAACAGAGGGGAGAGAGACTTTTACAGTATATGGCCCTTTTCCATGAACACCCTATATCTTACTCAGTCCTCATCTGGAGGAGATACTGCATCACGTGATACTGCAATCTTGCTGTCCAAACACCAATCCATAGTATCTGACTGTTTTCCTTACTAGAATCCAGAGAACTTTCTCAAAGTAACATGTTTCAACTGATGTCTTTTCCCGCTGACCATAGTGGTCCTGTCTGAAAAAAGTCAGTTCTTTACTGTCTGAAAGAAGTCACATCTTCTGATCCAAAATGTGAAGACATCCAGCTTAGTGTATTAACATAAAGCTCTACCACTTTGCCAAGGGAAGCCTTACCAGCTCATGTCTGTTTAGAACCTTGCAGTCTTCCCTGCCTTCTGGTTGTGTGCCGTTTGACACATTATTCCGAGTTTGGAAAATATGATCATAGATGATATCCAAACCTTACTAAGAAACCAAACCTTCTATAGTATCCAAACCTTACTGTTTCTTCAGCTCTTCCACACTAAATCAAGCTTAATCATAAATTTGTCCAAATGGTTCTGGTTTTTTTTGTTTATTTATGTATTTATTTAGTTAATTGTTTATTTGTTTTAGATACTCTTTTTGTGTAAATATTAAAGATTCTTCTGTGTTTATTCTCCATGTATTGCTCAGTCCCTCTGGCTTATTGGACTCTAGTGCTGAGGGTAAATTTTCTTAATTCATGACCTCTTTCACAAAACTGAATCTATTCTGAACAAAGGGCTCCTCTTAAAGGGACATAGTAGCAACTAATTTTAAGTCACAGCTAGACAAGGTAGCTTTTCTAAAATAAACTGGCCCTTAAGTGCACTTGTAGATGAAGAAGCAAAGTTATTGAAGCAGAATGTCATCCCAACAAAGTCTTTGTCAGTTAGAGCACAGAAGTGACCATCTTTCTTCATGAAATCTTTAAGGCATTTGTCAATGTCTCTCTGCTTTTAATAGACTCCATTCCATTGAGCAGAGTCCTGTTTCATTTCTTTCCTTGCCCTTTCCTCAAACAAGCATCATTTCTTTTATGTCTTTAGAAAAGTAAGAGAGAAATCATTGTCAAATGTTAATGTCTGGTGAAGGATGTTCCACCATCCTTTCCAGTGAATATCCTACCTCAGGAACAAGGCCTTTTCCAGCTCTGAAGGGCCCTTATTGCTGTACTCCAAACAACAGAAATGCCCCTAGCT
Source organism: Illadopsis cleaveri (assembly GCA_013399915.1). Classification (NCBI taxonomy): domain Eukaryota; kingdom Metazoa; phylum Chordata; class Aves; order Passeriformes; family Timaliidae; genus Illadopsis; species Illadopsis cleaveri. Next base: position 450,508 of record VXBB01004579.1, on the reverse strand, counting down.
TCTTGTGTCTCCAGGGATTAATGTGTCCTTCCTCTGAGAATACCACACTTACAAGGGAAGGGACTGAAGTCTGAGCAGTGAACATGAAAATACCACAAAAATTCATTCATTCTCCAAAGAGCAACGCAGACTTCAAATCAGACTAACACGGAAAGTGATTCAAGATCTCTAGATATTTTTCACTTTAAGTAATTGGTGGAGAAGAGGGTGTGAAGAATGATTAGGCCTTGACCTATTTTGCTTTGTACTTTTCTGCTTGATGACCCAAGCCAACCCCAGTATTGATCCTAAAGAAAATAACACTATGTCTGAAATGGACTTGAGAAAGTGAAATAAGACAATATAATTACTAACAGTCTGTGTGGGTTTACACAAAACAAATACTGTCGACCTAACTTAATATTTTTTATGACATTATGGATTTTGTTGGTAAAGGTATTTCTATTGATGTAAGACTCTCACATTTCTGCAAGGGATTAGATAAAGAAACAGGACATTTCAAAGAAAAACTGGAATACTTTAAATGGTCTTAACCCTGACAGGCTGAAGTCCTCAAACAAGATAGCAAACCAGAAAGCACATAATATGTCTTTGATTATTGTAAGACATAAAGTCATCAAGAGCAACAATTATATGCCAGAAGCAAATTGCCTTTCCTGGAAAGTAGTGGCAAGAGGTTTAGCAGTTGAACCTTTGGGCTGGACAGCCTAACAGACAGACATCTTTTTTTCAGCTTCATGTATCAGCATTTCTGCTGAAATTATTAATAAGAAGCATAGAAGAGACTGGGAAGAGTTCATGAGATTCTTTTCCTTAAATGAAAATTGAGTAGCATTGGCCTATGTATTCACTGGCCCTCCAGCAGATGATCTGGACTAGCCCTATTTAGCGTGTTATACACATTTCTGCAGTTCAGTAAAGCATTTCATTGCACGTACCCTATTTCACACATATTCTACCACCTACACACTGAAACTGAAGATTACCCTCCAAATCTTACTGAGATACCAAATTAACTCCTAACATGGTTTCCATTTCTCCTACTGCTCCTCTGGGCATGTAGGTAATGCAGTAGCTTCTTCTGTGCCATCAGAAAAAATGTCCTGAAAAAAGTCCTTGCTCAAGCATAATTCATTCATAAATTAAATTGCTAATTTCAAAGAGCAGAAGAATCTGTTGCACTTTCATGGTTAGAGTCTGTACTCAAACTATGCAGCCAAGAAGTTGTCCATGTTCAGCACTGGTATTCACTGTATTTTCAGTATTTCACACAATTCTGCATCTAATTTCACACTGTAAGTTCATGTAACATCTTTCTCATGCAACAGTTCAGATGTGCAGGCTAGAAATAAAGAAAGAAATACAAGAAACATATTGCACTGAATATTTGCAGTGCAGAGCTAGATAATACTTTGATTTATTTGTCCAGGACTATATTCACATGAAAATTGATGTATTTTGCAATCTTTTTGGGTAACACAGTGTTGAATAGGTTTAATAATAATAGATCAAGAATATTCTTCCCCACTCTGATGATATACCTAGATAATTTGACATTATGTAGCTATACAGAAGCTGCTTCCTCACCACAAGAAAAAAACCTCTTAAACACAGCAGGAAAGATAAGATTTAGTGGCACTCGTATGCAAATTCAAACACATGTTTAGATCTTTGCAGAGCTGAGGCCTACGGTGGTGTTTTGGGTTTATTTCAGAGATGAGCAGAAAGACAGTCATCTTTTGGAGAGACACGGGATGATGGGAATGCATCATGCCGTCTGTTGGCAAACCGCAGTGCTGCAGCCGGAAGCTGTGCAAAACCACCTGAAGCTGCTACCACCACCAAGCAAATTAGAAGAAAATCATAGGGAGCCCTCAAAAACAAACACACATATAAGAGACCAGTTGGCAGAAAATCTAAATTTGGTTTTCTCTTTATTTTCTCACATCTGCTAACTGAACGCATTGCAATTTGATTACACAGCCAAATTACCATTTCCTCATACAGCCGCTGTTGCGAGATTAGTTTCTTCAAAGTGTGAGCTTTCCTGCATCTCTGCAGATACACTAGGATAGAATGAATGGGCATAAGCATATATTTTTATGTAGCTTCTTGTGATCTTGCAAAAAAGACATTTTTAAAACTATATAAATTACTGTTTATATATTTAGACATTAAAAGTAACTTGTTTTAATAGAAATGAATGTAACAATTCCTGTCATTATATCTGAGGAAAATACTGCTAAGGAATAAATTCATAAATGAAGCCTGTTTCTGAGGATACTATAAGAAATTGTGCAAAAAGCTTTCTATATGTTTTTAGGAGTTGAATACATGCATAGAAAAATGCCATAGATAGTTCACTTCACATAATGTTTGTTCATTCATTTTGTGGGACTGGAAACTCATGCCATCTAGTTTGTGAATAGCTGAAGGATTTACTCATAAAAAACCAGCACATCTCTTTCCAGATGGCCACTTGGACTTTTGATATCTTCCCAGGCATTTTGGCTCCCCTTAGGCCTGAAATCTTGAATTGCCTAGACAGCTCTGTCTAATGTCTGTGAGGGTTCTTAAAGTAAACTTTCCTCTGAGCTCACAAAGCATACATGTGGCCTCTACAACTGCCACAAAAAGTACTTGATGCTTTAAAGTGTGACTTGAAAATTCAGTCAGTAAAGTCACAGTCCTTTTGCACAGTAGTAAAAGACCACTGTCGGAGTCCAGGGCATCCCTTTGGTTGCCCTGGATGGTCACAGACCTCGGCAGAGAGGCCTGGGACCCGAGAAAGAGGGTTTGAATTCTGGACAGGGGGGTCTGTCCAGGGGGTGCCTGGCACAGAGCCCAGAAAGACACAGGCTTTGATTTTAGTCCATGTGAAAAACTTCCAACACAGAGAGGAATTACAAGTCACAAATGTGTGAAAGACAGTAGTGTAGTTTATCAGCGGGTGGAAAATTTTGTAGTTTGAGATTTTTAGAATGGAACTGACTGGGGGACAAGGTGGAGATTTTAGGGTGGTGCCCCAGGTTCTTCTTGTTATCCCTTGGCATCCATCTTCTGCAGTGACGTGGGCACAAAGTAATGTAAGAAGATTGGGTCAGAGTAGAGATGACCCCTTTTAGTATAGGTGATAGGCATTGGCACATAATTGCAAATAAGACACATGTGATTATCTGTAAAAGAGGTAGCGACATCCCATCATGGGGGGAGTCGCCCTGTGCCCAAGCTGCTGTGAACACCTTGGCCAGGAACAGAGAAATTTGTAAGATAAGAATTAATAAACACATGAGAAACCAAGAAACAACAAGACCTTGAGACTCCTTTTCATTCTCACGTCTGGCTCAAAGCCTTCAGAGAACAAAAAAGACTCACTCAAACCACCACCAGAACCACCACCTGAAATCTCAGGGAAAGAAAACCTAAACCCGAGAGATCACCAGGTACTTTCTCAGCAAAACAAAAAAGCCCTGCTTCTTTTTACCCGCTTGAGTTTTCCTAAGAGTGTCCTGCATATGTCATCACAGATCATGATGGCCGGTCTTCCTGAATTCACCAGCTAAATACATAACACCTTCATCTGGCTGTCAGGCACATCACAATTTTCTCCTGCTTTTGGAAAAATGGCTTTGTGGGAGTTGTTAGTGGCAGTAGATGGCAATGGATACCCAGTGTGCTTTCACTGCAGGATGGAGTTGGCTGAGCTTGAGTTTGCCATCTCATGTTGGGGAAAACCCAGGGAGTTGAGAGGCTGCAGAAAGTCCCTGTCTTCCTGGAGTTGAGTGTTTGGGCTCACCAGCTGCTCTCATCGGTCTTGAGCTGTCAGTAAACTGCAACATAGCACATGCAGCTGTGTCTGTACTTAGACATCATGTATTTCTGCTCCCATTTCCTGAGTAAATATTTAGATTGTTAGGCTGTAATATGGGAGGAGCACAACATCCACTCCTTCCTTCTATAATTCTGAACATAGAAATTATCTCTATTCACTGAAAAAATAATGAGACAATCACCCACTTTCACTAGGAAGTCTGAAGCTGTGGATCTCAGATGGGTGGAGGTGGTGCTTCAAATCCCCTAGAACCCTGCCCAAGTCCAGTCCAGATATCTTGCTCCTGCCAACATCCTCCTAGTGTCTGAGTTCATTTGCACCACTTTTGAGCCCTGTACCATTTTCATCCTATGTAGAGCAACTGACTATTCTCATACCCAGTACAGAGTGTCTCAGTGTGCAGAGCACAGAGCATGATTCCACTGGTGGGACCAGCTACATAATTTTTCTCTAAATATTTTACTGTCTAAGACTGTTTAAATTTTCTTGCTACAGTTATGTTCAGGGAACTTCATGTTCAGGATGCTTAAGTGCTGAGACTGAGCACATGTTCCTGACATAATCTGCCCTCTGGGCTCGTGCTTTCCTTCTGTGCAAATGAGAATAGGATAAAATGAGGAAATTCTCCTCCTTTTGTAGACGTTTATTGGTATAGATTTGGGGTGGAGCCAGAATTTAGATCTGGAGCCAGGAAATTGAAAGTACTCTTGAGGTCTGTGATATATTCATAGTCAGAAATATGTTCTCTGAATGGGAAATAGGATTCCCTAAGAAGACTAATGAAAAGTATATAAAACATATAGACTCTTAACTTCTTCCTGTGCCATAAGAAAGAGTAAACAAATCTTTTTACCTGAAAGGGAGCTGGAACAATCTTCATAGATAAGAAAATGCAGTCAAGGTGTACATAGTGTTAGGTGTTCCTTGCAACTTTACAGCTGAGCTTTTCTGCTGTTTCTAGCAAGAAAATTTCCTGTTTTTGCAACATGGTAGATTTCTTTTGGAAACATAAAAGAAGTCTCAGATACATACAGCTAGTTTTATTATAACATCTGTCTCTGTGTTGAAATACCCTATCTTTATATTTCAGGACCTGGTCTGAAAATCCTTGGATCTTATGAGATTGTAGGAGCCTTGACAGCGCTAGTAACAACAATTTCATCTTCCACAAGGAAATTGATAAATCAACAACACAGTTAATACAAATGTTTCAGTCATATCCCTCCAGTGGATCAAATTTGGCTGTCTGCTGGATGTCCACCAAGCTTCTCTTTCACTTCACCTCCTTCACTACACCTCCTCAATAGCACAAAGAGAAAAATAAGATGAAAAACTTGAGGGTCAAGATAAAGAGTAGGATATTACTTGGCAGTTATCACTGTCTGAGATTGGGGAGATTAATTTAAATTATTGCCAATTAAAAGTTGAGTAGAATACCAAGCAAAAAAATTCAAAACCAAAAGCTCACCTTCCCACCATCCTCCCTTCTTCCCATACTCCACTTCACTCCTTCCTTCCTGACTGCTCTGTCTCCTCCCATCTGAGCAGAACAGGGGGATAGAAATATATGGTCAGTCCATAATAGTTACCTCTTCCTTCTCTCACTTTCAACTTTCTTCAACAAGGAATTCTTCCTAGGGGCTGCAGTCCTCCACATCCTGCCTCAGTGTGGGTCCTCTCCACTGGGAACAGTCTGTCAGGGACAGACTATGCTATTGAAGATTCTCCCACTGGGTTTATTCCTTCATAAACAGTTCAAAAATGGGTCCTTCTCCCTGATTACAGTCTTCAGGAACTTTTCCAGTGTGAGTTCTCTCTATGGGTTTCAGTCCTTCAGGAGCATACTGCTCTAGCATGGGTCTTTCACTGGCTGCAGATCATCAGGAAAATTTCTCCTATATGGGCTTCCCTCCGTGGGCTGCAGCTCCTGCCAGGAGCCTGTTCCAGTGTGGGGTCTCCAGAGCCTGTATCTTCCTTCAGCACATATCCACCTGCTGTGGCACAGGGTCCTCTATGAGTCCAACTGTGGTTATATATTCCAATGGGGACCCAATGAGCTGCAAGAGGTCAGCTGTGTATCCATGGTCCTCACCACGACTGCAGGGGAATCTCTGCTGCTGCACCTGTAGCACCTCCTCCTCGCCCCTCATTTGATGTCTGCAGGGCTGTTTCTGTGATATTCACAGATATTTCACAGATATTTCACAGTGTCTGCTCAGCATTTTACCCTTAAATATGCTTCCCCAGAGGTTGCCACTATGTTGTCTGTGGTGGCTCTGTTGGTGTGGCTGGAACCTGTTGTTTTATCACAGGACAGTCCCACTCTCCTGCCCTAGAAACCCTCTCTCTAGCCTGCTGTTCCCAATACCTGGACACCTCACCCAATAATTAATCAAAATGGTCACTGATACAGTCCAAAATGCTACCATATCAGCACCTCTGTTAAGTTGCCTCATCATCAGCAGTCCCACAAAATTCAAAGATCTGGCAGCCTCCCTGTGTTTGCTCAGAAAATGAAGGAAGGAATATCAGCAGCTTATTCACACAAACTCTGTATTCCCAAAGTCAATTTGAAAACTAGCATGTAGAAATAGCAATGATGACAATTTGGAATTTGCAAGTTCTTGCTGGCACTTAAGGGGACTAGGATCAGTTTGAGTTATTTATTACTCCTTTACTGCAGAGTGTACAAGGCCACTGTAACACATACGGTAGAATTTGTTGCGCTTCAAAAAGACAAATATTTTCTTCTCTTAATATATCTGTCTCAGTGTCAACTCTACTTATCAACTAAAATGGCAGCAGACAGATAGGTGGGTGTTGCTTTGGGTTTTGAAAGTCAAACCACCACCATTTGTCATAAGGATGTGCTATCTGAGCTTTCTCTGCTAATCTCTGCTTTCCTCAGCTAACTTCTTACCTAACTATAGACAGTCATATATTCAGTTAAGTAGGGCATTTTTTTCAGCCTGAGCTGTGTTATCTAAGACATCAGCTGTCACTTTACTGGATATTTAATGTTTCAAAAGGCTACACGTATAGGTGAAATGTGTGTATATTCACAAGGCTTTATGTATGACACGTCTTGTACACTGCAAGCTATCATCACCAGAAACTGTACAGCTGCAAGGTGTGCAGCTAGCATCCTACAAAGACAAATAAGATGTTATATATAGCATTTATGTTTTACATTACCTTAAGCAGAGTTTTCTTTTATTCTGCTGAGAAGAAACAAGAGCAATGTGAAGCTCACAGTGATTAAATTATTGTAAATCTGTCATAAATAGAAAGAGTTTAGAGATTGGACTAGTACCTGGCTGAAAGGTGAATATGGCATATGTTTCTATCTAGTTTTGAATGTATAGTTTAGAACTGCAAAAGAGAAAACAAAAGGAATGGCTTATTTTAGCATAATATAAAAAAAAAATAAAAAAAGGTATTTACAATGTCTGCCAACAGACTAGTGCTTCAACATTTTGTATTGTTAACATTTTAAATCTCCTTCCATCATGCATCAGTTTGCACCTGGGTCATGATCCTGCACATCCTTGTACTCCTCAGTCCCTCTTTTTTACTGATATATTTCTTTACAGCTGCAGTACTCTGTGAGAGATATCCCTTTTAAATTTAGTGTCATTTATGGTAATATACACATTAGCCAAAGAATTAATGAGTATACCTTATTCACGGAGTTAATTGTAACAGTACAACTAAGCCTACCTGTTTTTCTGACTAGCTTTAATAAAGAAGACACACACATACACTTCTCTCTGGAGTATTTAGCCTCTTCTAAACATAAGAGTGATCATTGATCAGGGAGGGGGAAGTACTAAATCAACATGCTAGATGAAATGTCTTTGTATTCCTCCTTCATCACTTACTCCCTCGTATTACAAAAGTACATAAATAAATGATAAACCCCCCTCAGGTTTCTCCCTGAGCCTTTCTCTCTTATCATTTGTATATTCTGGCATTATCATTAAGTGATAAATGACTGCTGCAGCGTTGAATTTATATTGTCATTTTAGTTGCTTGAAAGTGAGTTTCCATATAATACCTTCATAAAGACTATCAGTGTAACAAATACAAACACTGTTTAGTTGCTCAGGGGAAACCTGAAGTCCCCTGGTCCTGGTTTAAATTATAACTAGCATTTTAAAAAAGGATGAGATCACATCTAAAGCCGAGGGGGAGGAAGACCAATGAAAACTGCAGAAACATGCCCTGTTGGCAAACCCCTGGCTTGCACTGTGGAGACAGCTGCTCTCCAGCCCTCCTGGCAGAATTGTCCAGAGAAGTGCTTCAGTACAGATGGGAAGGAGGGAGGAAAAAACCCCAAAATACTAAGAAATCTGCACCAACAACACACGAGAAGATCATATTCATGTTAAGGGTGAGATGCATAAATGCAATGTACTATACATTAGGCAAGGTTCTGAATTTTTATTGAAGATAAATTACACAAATGGCAAAAAATATTCTCTAGTTTCCTACTTTACCATGATAGTTCTCAAATTAAACTTCACATATATTTTCTTAGGACTAATGCAACTCTCCTACCCCATATTTAGTATGAGAAAAAAAAAAAATTAAGTAATAAAAAACCTAAATGTTAAAGTATAAATGTTTGGCCTGCATGTACAAAGCATAAATGTGTTTCATTAAAATAAATAATCTTATTGCTATTCTTGTGGGAGAGTTGATATCTGTTCAATGTATATACACTACATATATATGGAGATATGCTTTCTATGCTCCCTTCTACAATAATTCTATATTATCTAATGATAGATTCAGATAGTCTTCCCTACCTTCATTCTCATCTCTAAGCCTCAGCTTCCCCATATAATAAAGTTGTAACATGGTTTCCTTGTGTTTGGCAGCAGCAGCTTGAGGAATCATTGCACAATAAACCAGCTAACATGGCTTACTTAGGCCTGCAATTAGACTTCAATAGAGAGGACATTGCTAGCTCGGGTAAGAATCAATCTTAACAGTGTAAGGGCACAAAAACCTACATTTCATGTTAAGTTTCACCAAGTTCTTCTGCTCTGTGGGTAGCCTTTCTTAATATCTACCTCAGGAAAAGCTGGATTAAGTATCCTAGCACTGTATTGTATTACCTTATTGCTGCACATTCAAAGGTTTTCCAGATCAAAATTTTATTTATTATTTTGCCTTCAGTGCAATGTACATAAAGAGCAAATGTAGAAAACAAGAAGCAAGCCTATTTCCCTTAGCTAATCCTCAGTCTTTCATGGGAGATTTTCTTCAATTCTTTCAACTTATTTATCATAGTCAGTGGACTGGAGCAAGTCCTGCTGAAACTTGCTAAGCTGATTTCTCTACAGAGGTACCGGCTGATTCATTTTTGAAGGTCCAGACACATTTCTCCCTTTATTTTTTTGGGCATTGATGAATGTCCTTTCCTGCCTGTGTGAATGCTTTGCCATGTATCCCATAACACTTTCTGACAATGTGACATGGATGACACAGGGCAGATAAGTCTGTCCAAGGTCCTTCCCAGAGGGGCCTGACATCAAGTGCAGGAAGGGCCTGTGGGGTGTGTAGGTTGCTGTGTTACAGCCACCCTAGGCTCAGTCATGTGGATGCATGGAGCACACAGTAAGGAGCATTTGGATTTCACTGTCCTCTGGCCCATGTTTCAGTGACCAGTACAAAAATAGTGCCAGTCCTTTTATGTCACTATGAATCCCTGTGAAACTTGCTAACATCTTGTCTGCCTGGTTTGACATACTTTAATCTTTATCAGCGTCTTGATTACTTAATAACTATGTATAGTTTTATACAAGTGTATTTCATATACAGCTACATCTATACAAGCACACATCGACCACAGCTAGTTGGTGAGGCTTAGCTGAAGTTTTTCTGTACCCCTTCCAAAGGTGTACAAGGATGGTTCACAAGAGGACAGAAAAACATCAAAAAAAAAAAAAAGAAAGGTAGGAGGGAGTCACCTGGTCCATTCACAGCCCACAAGACTTCACCTTTCAGAGAAAAAGATTGAAGAAAACTTTGAAAAGGGAAGCTCACAGAATTTCATGTCCCCTTTGGCTCATTCCCTATGAATATCTATGCAGGAGATAACATTTGGCACTTAAAAACTAAGTAAATGGGAAGAGCTTAAGTGATTGCTTTTCTCTTTGAGCTAATGTCAGGCTGTTCTTATTAACAACGTAAAATGGGTTTCGTGATATGAATGTACACACTGTAATCAGGTGCATTGATCTCTGCAGCTACCCAGAGGTAAAACAAGAGGAAAACAACTCTTTATTCCAAGTAGAATTTAGCAAATGATATGTCTCAGCAGCTCATATTTGGACTTAGGATGCAGAGAGTGTGGTAATAGATATATTTTTTCTTTATCCTCTCCATATCTGAAATTGTCCAAAGGAAGGATATTTTGAGCTACCTCAGTAACTCCTGAATGTCAAAAAAGAGGATAAATCTAAAATTAAAAAGTATTCCAGCTCTTTTGAATTTTAAAAAAGGTGAACAGGGTCCTGGAATAAGTGCTCTGTAAACATATGAATGGAAAGTCTTACTGTTTTTCAGTGAAAGCTGTTGCTGGTAAACAGACACAGCTGCTTGGTTTCTGTGCTTGCCTTTCCTGTTCTGTTTTGGGGTTTTTGTACCCTAACATACCTTTTTCCATATGTTCTGGCTTATTCTGAAGGTTGTTCCTTCCAGCTGAACTTAGACAAGTTGGTAATCTTTATTTTGGTACAGCAGCATAAGTTGCTTAGAAAAATACTTTCCTAGTTTGTCACTCTGATAGGCATTCCTGTTTCTTTCTCTATAGCAATTCCTTCTTTTTACTCTTTTCTATTATAATAATTCTGTTATCACCCCTGTGTGTGAAGCAGGACTGCAATGCTTCTCTCTAAGATTAGATTAACAAAAGTACTATTAATAGAGAAACAAACCCCTCAAAACCATCTACCACTTTATAGCTCTGCTTCTCACTGTCCGAGGAACACTCATGTTGTCAATGATTTCAGGGTTCATAGCCCTGGCCTGCTGGTCTTGAACAGTCTATCCACACAAGGATTTATAACCATCTTTGTAATGGCCCTTAAAAAAATCAGCTAAATGTAACTGTGACTCACTTCATTTCTGTATTTCAGAGACATGCAAAATTCAGCTATATATACTATTTTCCACAATGAAAGAAAGATATGTACATCCATTTCATTCCATTCAGTCTCTAATTCACAGGTATTCTGCTACAAACCTTATTGTTGATGAAACAGGATACCATATAGGCATGCTAGAAAGACATCTCTTTCAATAATGTCTCTGTAGCATACTTTTTAAAATCAGTATCTTCTGGGGAACATATATTTTACCTAGATGCTAAGAAAAATTTAATAAACAAAACAACAGCACAACAACAGCAACAATAAAACCAAACAAAAATAAACCCAAACTAACACAAAAACAAAACAAAAAAAACCCAACAAACCAAAAAAACCCACAAAACACCCCAAAAAAACAAAACAAAGCAACAAGAAAAATATCCAGCTCTGAAGAGACTCAGAATATGAAGATGATCACTGACTCTCTGTCCAAAGGGAATCTGGTGAGCATTTACCAGGGCATTTTAAAATGTAATCCAGTATCTTTTAACAGCAATCCCTTTATTGCAAATGTGATAGCCAGACACAAAGCTTAAAAAGTAGAATGTTGTTTTGGAGAACTAAAATACAGTGTTCAATTGTCTGCTTACTAAAAGTACGCAGGGATATTTTTTTTCCTCTTTTTGTTTCTGGCGCAATTAATTTTTGGATGATAAAAACTGTTTGGACTTGTGAGACTTAACATCGCTAGTTTTCCACAGCATCTGTGGAAATATGTGTTGCAAAGAACACATACGTAGGTTTTCTTGGATGAATACATGCCTAATTACTTAAAAACAGACGGTAAAGGTATTGTAGCTCTCAATCTTCAATATCAGCATTGACATGCGTTATTAGATTTCGTAAGACAGTTTTGCAAAAATTGCTACACCATATTAGCAGTTTCTCTCCTGTCTGGCAATGGTTTTGAGCATGATTTTTAAAGGCTAGCTAAATTAAAATACATTTATATCCATTCATTCAATAAATAGAAAGTTAAAAGACATTGGGGAGATGAAAAATTCAATTTTATCTCAACAGATTGTTATTAACTATGCACTAGAGTTCAGTTTTACTGATTATCGATCACAGTTCAACAATATATTTTATAATTAATAATAATAGCTAGGAAGGTAATACCTTCTTTTGAGTCACTATGATTGACCATAATAGAAGTGCTGTAAACACAGGTACACTTAGGACACGACCATATTAACATTCAGAGCTTCACATTGGAATGTACCTTAGAGGAGGGTGAAGAATACAATAGCATATGAATGTCCTGAAAAACAGAGGTTTGTGATTGTGATTTGAGCATTCTGGATTATATCTCTGAATATGCTCATCAGGTCTTGTGTAGTGGCTTTGTCAGGTCAAGGTACGTCAGTGGTGGGCTCCTTGTGCTGTTTGACCTCAGCTGCCTCCTGCTGGCTTCACCCTGCACACCTGCAGCCATTCCCCTCCGCTGGAATAAGAATGGACTTGGCAAACTTACTGACTATCCACCACCTACCTTTGGATAGCTCTGAGTGTGACAACCCCTTTGCTCTAACTTGCAAAGGGCCCAGCTTTGTCCTTGTGCCTTAATTTGTCATATAATTGAAGTAAGGCAGGAGAGGTGAAGTGTCATGCAAAAAGTTCTCCAAGAGCTAGGAGAAGAGGTTCTTAGACCAGGTGAATTTTTACAGAGTTTTTACCCTGTATTAGGAAGACTCATGAGATTGGCTCTGAAATCATGTGCACAGGTTATGTGAAGATATTGGGGATAAAAGAATACTGAAAAGTAATTCTTATTCAGTATTATAGGATGCAGACTGGCAAACAAATTCTATCTGGTCCTTGAGGGATACTGCTGCCTCACACAAAAACAATTTAATACAAAATGTCATGCATACTAATAGAAATGGCATCACTGTTTTTTAACAAATAACAGGAGTAATTTAATTTATATGTCTCAAACTATGGATTCAATGTGTAGGGGTTTTTTTTCTCTCTAAGGTCTCAGGCAGGTAAGTTTGCAAACATCGTAAGTGCTCAGTATCATTGTACAGAAGAGATGATTGCCTCTAAGCCTGGGTTCTGCCTTGTGCAGAAGAGTAACAGGAATCTGGCATCTCTTTACTTGTTCCCCTTTTAGTCTTGAAAACTAAACCAGAACTTCATTAAGTGTTATGACCCTGAGCCCAAAAGACATAGATCAGAAACCTTCCCAGAAACCTTATTTTACACAACACTCACATTTACACATCCCTTGAACTTCTTCATGCTGCCTGGTTGCTTTCAACACAAATATTTTCAGGACCTATCCCTTTGAACTTTTCAAGTCCAGGCAGTCTCAGTTTGCATGTGGCCATGCTGCTGAAGTTGGATTAAAATTCCTGAACAGAACAGAGCAAAATCTTTAAAGTGATTCTGATATTTGAAACATGCTCAGAGCATGCATAAAACAGAACAAATTGTATTTCTTACAAATGTAACCAGATGAGGAGTTATAACTATTATAACCCTGCAGTTATAAGCACTTCTCAGAAACCTAGTTACTGAAGTTTAATGTTCTGATCAACTGGACAAGGTTCAAGAGCATTTATGACCAGGCTACCTAGTGGACTGTATGGGAACAAGTCTGAATGTGAGCTTGTGGAAGAAGCTTGAGGGAAGAAGTGAAAACTGAAACGGATGAAAAAAGTGCTTCTTACTTCTCCAGCAAAAATAATGCAAAATTCAAATTGTGCAGGAGACTTAATAGAAGAAAGTCTGATGGGATAAGCTAAAAGTCATGATGCTCAGCTGACAGCAGGGGATTTAGGTTCTAACATCTGCTCCCAAGATTCATTCTATTCTCTTTAATCTGGTGTATCACTTGAAAAAGACTGTCAGTTCTAGAAGCAGGAGTTGGCACATAGGACTTCCCTGCTTTCTGGCAGTTCTTCGTTCTTCATGACATTTTACTGTTTTTGATGTGACATATTACAAAACTTGTTCCTGTACAGTCAGCTTCATTCCCAAACATCCTTCTTGATATGAAATAAAGAAAAACCATGCTTTTAATCTTTCATTTTTGTCACTTTTGACCAGATATTTTCCTTGATGTTTTTCAAATTGTATTGCATTGTTCACTGATGATTTCTGTCAGTGAGTCCTTGAGATCTTGAACACATGGAATCCTGGGGAAAAGGAAGTGGTGTACTGCTTGACCTGCACGCTGTTATTTTCTTCAAAAAGCTTTGAGATCACGTTATCTGCAGGTGTTTTCCCGTGGGAAATAAGAAGCTAATTCATCCCAATAGGTGGTGTGTTTCTGGACTGAACATCAGTTTATCTGAACATCAGAGAGCATCAGTTTTATGAAATTAATTTTCTGAAAAACCATGGAAAATAAATCAATTTTCATCAATCAAACTGAATCAACTTATGCAAAGATGTCATACAGGGAATTATAGCACTGCATATGGCCTGCCTTAATTTCTTTCAAAATAAGACAAATAAACTTCTGTATATTTTTAAAACATATCTTTAAATGAACAAATTCAGCTCTGAGGACTTGATATTTATTGCCAGTATTGCAACAACATATGTTGAGTCCTTGCTTCTTTGTGATTCGAAATTAACACCGATGTATTAAGCTGGTTTAATGGTAACATTTACTAATGAGAAAACAGTTTGCAATCTGCTTTCTGTTTGGTTATGAGGGCCAGGTTTTCAGAAACGGCCACTAATGCTGTAATCATATTTGTACATACATTTATTTCATATATAAAATTCACAGCTGTGTTTCCAAACAACCATTTAGAAATGCACATCACTGTGGATGCTTTTACATAATAAAGTGCATTTTGAGAATGAGGAGTGGCATGGAGAGGGAAAAGAAATCTTTCTTTATCCCTATCACTGTTAATACAGGTATGAGTGGGCATTTGTTGAGGACAAAAGGGAAGAAAGATTCATCACACTTAAAAAACACCAACCAACAAAAACAAAAAATTAGTAGATCTTCATGCAATGCATTAACAGGCTGCAGATGTCCTGGCTATATACTGCTGTGGATGCTAACAATTTATACAGAATCATAAAGAGTAACTAATGGGAAAACAGTCTTTAAAACAGTCTTTTGCACTGAGTGTCAGAATATTACAAAGTCCTGGAGACAGCATACTGAATGGAAAGGTCTTTGGTCTGACTGTTCTCATGTTCTTTTCTGGGCACAGATGTCTAGATACTTGCAAATTATGCACAAAGGTTGTGGCTAAAAATTGGGTGGAATGTCTGTAGAA
The DNA here is from genome assembly GCA_013399915.1 of Illadopsis cleaveri. Taxonomy (NCBI): domain Eukaryota; kingdom Metazoa; phylum Chordata; class Aves; order Passeriformes; family Timaliidae; genus Illadopsis; species Illadopsis cleaveri. The sequence goes on along the minus strand of VXBB01004579.1, from coordinate 435,266 downwards.
GAAAAAGAAGTTAAACACTCAAGGGTTTGAGATCTAAGTCCTGAAACTATTCTGGAATATACTTTCCTTCCCAGCCCTACTGTCCCTTATAAATGGGGCATGAAATCCTGTTACTTACAATCTTTTTTTTTTTTTTTCTTGCAACTCCCTCTCTTTATTTGTCTTTACTTTCCCACTGTTTCTTTGCAGTATTTTCTCAGATTGCAGTGCAATCACCATGCTATATCCTTCAGAGTGGTGGTGAAGAAGTCCCTCAGACAGGAAGATGTAGAAAGAAGACTCATGTGTAGACCACAGTAAAGTCAGTCCCTTCCACAAAAGTTCAAAAACAACTGATTAAGTTAAAGTGAAATTCAGTTCAACTAGATAATTTATTATGGAGCTTTTTGCCACTCCCTAAGAGTACTTTAAAGAGAGAGTATTTAATTCCACTTAAATTTTAAAATACACAACTTTCATCTGAAGTATTTGCAATCTTTTCCAAGGAAATCCCTAGAAAATTGTCTTTTATATCCCTATTGCATTCTTACCTTCATGAAAAATGAGCACAGTTTTTGCTCCTGCCTGGATTTATTTTCATTGCAAGCATTTTTAATTCAAAATTACAATTAACCCTAGTGTGATTAATGCCAAATCACTGCAGCTGTACTAAAGGGGAGGGGTGTAAAAACCTGGATAGTTGGAGTGAAGCCATTTTCCTGTCCTGTGCCTCAAAAATAGTAAAAGAGGAAAAGTGATGGAAATGGATGGCTACTACTGCCTGACAAGTATCCAAGTGGTGAATAGTGTATGATGTACAGTTTACATCAAAAAGTTTTCAGGATGCTGTAGGTTTTCAGCTCTCCTGGTAAGAAAGGAAGGAACAATCTTTACTTCTGGAGCTCTCAAATATTCTTTGAGATTGGGATTGCAGGGAAGAGGAGCAGATTCTGAAAAAGAGAAAATCTATGTATTTATTACTTTAGCACCGTGTGTCGTGTAGTAATCTGAACATCTAAACCAAAAGCATTTATTAATCCGTCTGAGACAGAAATGCAACGTAGTAGTCTTGAGGCTTAGGCATCAGCTGGACATTAGAAGCACAAAACACATTGTTCAGTACTTTGCAATCATGTTCTTCTATTTTCCACATGATGTTGCAGAGCTGTTTGGTCTGTTTCAATGTTGGGTCAGAATTTTCTCGATAGGCTGCAGCTGGCTAAATAACTGTGGTCACTTGGTTTCTGCATGGAGGCAACGAGGGCAGAGGCAAGAAATATTTCTAAATACCTGGTCTAGAGGTAAAAGATCTTTTGTTTCAACTTTCAGCATGGGAATGATGAAAGATATTTGAGTTTGTGCGTTTATCTTCTATAATAGTTTCTTTTCTGACAGATCTTCTGGAAATCAAAGGTAGATAGATGGTTGTCAGCATTCCTTCTTCAGTTCCAACACACTGAATCATATATCATAGCTTGAAAGCTATTATCAAGTACCTTGATAAAGTCAATTTGGTGACAAGTTCTCAAATGATGGAAGGAAGGTCTCACTTTGTGTCTGAGTGCATGTGTGTATGCTTCTCACTCAATATGTGAGAGCAGAAGAGGTTATTGAGAGAAATATGCATTTTATAGAGGTGGTGGGCCTCTGAAGAATTTGTTCATGAGGAAAATGTTTTTGACATATGCAGGTTCTGAAAGAAAGGTACATGATGCACATGTGGAAAATATAACAGAGATAGACAATTTTTGTTCATTTCCCGGATAGCTCTTTTGTCTAGCAGATTTCTTTGACCAAAATTATTTGTTAATTTAGATTGAAATTGGTAGCTAGATAAATAAATGTGCTGGTTTGGCTGGGCTAGACTTAGTTTTCTTCACAGTGGCTGGTATGGGGCTGTGGTTTTGATTTGTGATGAACACAGGGTTGATCATATAGAGATGTTTTTGCTGCTGCTGAGCAGAGCTTACACAGAGCCAAGGCTTTTCTGCTTTTTGTGCTGCCACACTGGGGAGGAAACTGGGGGTGCTTGGGAGGCTGGGAGGGGACACAGCCAGGACAGGTGACCCAAACTGACCAAAGGGATATTCCAGACCACACGGCATCATGCTCAGTAAATGAAGTGTGGGAACAAGAAGCAAGGGGGAAAGCAGCATGTTTGGAGTGATGGTTTGTCAAGTCACCATTATATGTGATGGGGCCCTGCTCTCCTGGAGATGACTGAACACCTGCCTGCCCATGGGAAGCAGTGAATTAATTCTTTGTTTAGCTTTGCTTCTGTGCATGGCTTTACCCTATTAAACTGTCTTATCTCAACTCATGAGTTTTTCAGCTTTTACCCTTCCAATTCTATCCCCAATTCTGCTGGTGGAGTGTAAGCGAGGGCCTGCGTGGTCTTGGCTGATGGCTGGAGTTAAATCATGGCAATAAATAAATAGTTCTGTGTGAGTCAGAAATTAGAAAAAAACCTGAACATTTGTCTCTCCCTTTCAAAGACAACGTCTTTAATTTTCATAAAACACCAAAAGCAAAATGTTAATGTTGAAAAAAATATTTTGAACTCAAAGACAGCTCTTTCAAATGTGCTTTGATTTTTTAAATTGTTTTTAGAGAAAAAACACCCCAAACAATAAAATTTGAATCTCATCTATGAAAATTTTAGAGGTTACATGACAAGTACAGAATATCTCATAATAAAAGTTTCTGATATGATCCCGGTATGAGACTAAGATTAATTTTATGCCTATTTCAAAGTTTACAGAAAAATTACATTGTCAATAACTCCTTAAAGCAGTGCATAATAAAAGGATTTTTTTTTAAGCAGATCATGATTTGTTAAAAGTTGCAAGTATATCATCATAATTTGGAAATCTTTGGTTTACATAAACCATGTTCACAGTGTTAGATCAATTATTGATTTCCATGCAGAAAGACAGAGAAACAAATTAAAATGGGAACCTAGCAAGAGAATATGAGATACCAGTTTCGTTTAGGCATTTTACTTTCACTGAATAGAAAATCCTTTATGGTAAATTTTATTTAAAGTGTTTGAATACAAGGCAAATAATGAAATGATGTGTGTTTATCTCTATTTATCAGAACATGTCTGTTTTCAAAGCTCTTCAACAATTATTCTGCTGACTGAAGTTGATAAACTTCATCAATTCTGTAAAGTTTATTTAATTCAATTTTGCTTGTGGTCATGATAAATAAAAAACCTCAACAAATAAACAAATATGAAAGTTAAGCATCATAAATATGTTTTCCCTTTAGTATTCTTTTGCTTTCTTTACTTATTAGATAGCTGACTGGATTTATTTTTCTCAATGGAAGATATTTTTCAAAATAATTCTGAGTTAGAGAATACTTTCTGAAGATTACAGTATGATTTTTACAAACAGACAGAAAAAGTCTTAACAAAATGTATCTGGGCATCAAAATGATCAGAGATGATGAAAGAAAATTACACTGTTGTCAAAACACTATTCAGTATTTGACAGCACTCATTTTAATGGTAGAATAGAACAGCTTGTTTGACCAAAAGCTACAGAAACTTTTTAGCTAGTTGACACATTATTTTTTTTCCTACAAACCAGCTTTGAGCGAGCTGCCAATCATTTCTACCTTTTAAGAAAAAAGAAAATATCCCAGACAACAGTGAAAGTCAATGCTTCAAGTCTTTCAAACCACACTCTTCAGAACACATTTATTTGGGAAACCTGGTAGAGAGTTTCTTTATGTGCATAATTTGAATTAAGGAATTCCTAGCTTGCACATTGTGCTGGTTTTGGTTGAGATAGTCTTAATTTTTTCCTGTAGTAGGTAGTATGGGGCCATGTTTTTGATCTGTGCTGAAAACAGGGATGTTTTTGCTAACAATAAGCAGCATTTAGACACAGCCAAGGCCTTTTCTGTGTCTCACCGCAGCCTACCAGCAAGGAAGCAGAGGGTGCAGAAGGAGTTGGGAAGGAATACAGCTGGGACAGCTGACCTCACTTGACCCAAGGGACATTCCATACCATGTGGAATCATGCTCAGCATTCACAGCTGTGGGAAGAAGCAGGAAGGGGAGATATCTGGAATGATGATGTTTGTCTTCCAAGTCACCACTGCACAGGATGGAGCCTGTCTTTCCTGGAGATGGAAGAGCTGCCTGATGATGGGACATGATGAATGAACTCCTTGTTTTGCTTTGCCTGTGTGTGCAGCTTTTGCTTTCCCTGTTGAACTGTCTTTATCTCCGTGCAGGGGTTTTCCCACTTTTACTATTCTGATTCTCTCCTCCACCCTGACACGGGGTAGTGAGTTAAAGGCTGTGTGGAACTTAGTTTCCAGCTGGGGTTAAACCATGCCAGATGTTCTGTAACCTAACCACTTAGTGGTAGATTGACTCTGTGAGAAGGTCTACTTGATTTGGACTGGTTAGGCTTCCCTTGCTCTGCTGTGGTAAAACAGGAGGATTATTCAATTCAGAAATTCAGCTGGAAGAGAGTATCCTTAGCACAGACACCACACAACACTACTGCAAACTGCTCCAGGAATCTAGGGAGTTTCCTCCACAACTTGATTTAGCAAAGTTTACTGCTACCATACCTCAGCTAGGTCAGTTACATCACAGTTAGGAAAATCCTGAAGAAATGCAGAAAATACTCAAGAAGTTTCTCCCTTTAGTATTATTTTTTCTCTTCACACCTTTGTTATTCATCACTAACTATTCATAGTGCAGTAACGTGCATGTGTCTGTGTAAGTAAATTTCCCTTGTAACAAAAAGATGCCATGATAGTGCTTTCAGAGGACAAGGCAGCAGCAGATGAGAGGAACATAAGGTAATAATTAGACAATTACAAGCAGCAGTGGTGATAAACAGTGGGCACAGCTGTCTAGTTACTGTCAAGTTTTTTTCTGAGCAGCAAGACAAAGGTGTGTTTTAACAAATTACATGGTTATGAACATTTTAAATATGTGGAAAGGAGGAGATGTCAGTTGGAGGGAGTACCAGTTTTGAAGGAAGGAAGAAACAGCATATATTTGTGCAAAGTAGTCAGTCAAGACAGTCCTCAATTAACAGGTCCAAAGGTCTGCCTTCCTACCCACCCCTACCTGTGGCCTCTGAGTACAGCAGGCTGCAGGCATTTTGTCAGGCAGTTTGTCCACAGACAGGATAGGGTCTTCATACAGTGGCCCTGGCAGGGCTGGATGGGGGCAGATCCAGCTGAACTTCCTGTGCTGAGCATTCCTAGAACTACGGTGTAGTATCTACTGGGAAAGAGGAATGACTTCTGTAAAAGTCCCAGACTAGGAGAACAAAACTGGGACTAATACTTATAACACCAAAAATATTCCAAGTGGCAGTAATTTGAGTAAATAAATGTGTTTACAGAAATGGAGACAGAATTTCCGTTCCATTGGATATTTTAACTCTTAAAATTTTGTTTTTAGCTAAAATTGCATGAAAAATTCCACATGTTCCATTGAACAGGAATTCAGAAATGCTGAACTCATTGATTTTGAATAATTTTGTGTCACTTTAATAAATTACTCATAAAAAATATATGGCATTAATTATAATTATGAAATATTATATCATAAAAGTAATAGGAAGCATTTTACTGGCAAGAAAGGAACAGCGCTTTTTTTAATTGAAGGCAAAATGAAATATCAGACAATTTAAAATAATTTTTTTTTTTAATAAACAGTGTTGACACTGAAATAAACTTTAAATGATAGAAAATTTTTCTTCAGTTAAAATAGTTTTCCCATTAGGATATTTTTTTAAATTTTAATTTACACATATATTTATTATTTTTTTCATGCAAAGAATAAATTTCACTTGTTGGAGAATTTTCAATCAATAAGTTAATTGAAAAAAATTAAATATTATTTTTTAAATTAATATATCCTGAAGCTCTCAATGTTTATATATACGTGCTATTAGTTGCTGAGGTAAATTGGTTTTGAACAATTATTCTATAACAGCAAGGTTTCTATTAGCCCAAATGCTAAAATTTTAGAACAAATGACTATGAGATTTCATACTTGTGCACATATCATGAGTATCAACTACTCTTTTACATGTGTTGGTGTAACCCTTCTTTATAGAGGTTTGGCTTGAAAAGTAGATGACTTGAGTTTTGCTGCTCTAAGTAAAGCATTTTTATGAACATTAAGTTAGTAACGTCATTTAATTCTGACTTTTTTTCCCCCCTCTTCATTTTGAACTTGCATAGAGAATACAAAGCTGTCATGATTTTATGCTGGGAGTTAAAGTAGAAGATTACTTTTGCAGGTATGCTCTTTTTAAGTTAGCAATCAGGATTTTATATTTTTTTAAATACATTTCAGAGTCCTCACAGCACACTTAACTTAGGAAGATTTAACACTTAGAAATGACAAATTTTGTAAAGTGCTTCATTTTATGGCTTTCTGTGACTTTAATGCAACTCTATCTTTACAGTACTACTTATAGTATCAGAAATAGTAAGTGAATGTTATGATCATGATGGAGATGTCTTTTTCAACAATGTGTAAGGGTGGATAGATTTTAATACTTTTAACAGAACATATCTGGAATCATGAAAGTGCGTGCTATCTTCAGTTATGGAATTGTGAAATGGTGCTAATAAATTCAAATTCTAATATATTATTTGTGCCCCTTTGTCATTGGAAAAATGGAATGAAAACACTGAAATGAACAGGAAGAAGACAGGGAAATCTTACACCCATTCAAATTGCTTTTGTGTGATTTCCGTGGTTCTGTGTGCTGTTGTTCATTGTTGTGCATTGCAAAAAATGTTACAGAAGCCTGTAATGGCTGACACACGTTGTTAAATACAGGATGTGGGAAGTTTTAACTATTGCACAACAGAAGACTGTGACTTTTTTTGCAGTATCTTTTTTCCTCTTTCTTACAGTCCTTGTCATTAATTTTCTCTGAGAATTGTAATGTTTCATGATTTTGCAGGAATCAGTCTCCACAGAAGCAATTGCAATGGACACAAAATTAGATCCCCTGGAATGATAATTGCACACTTCTGGCTGAAACATATTAAGTTGATGGTGTTTTTTGGAATTGTGTTTGACACACTGATGAGACAGTTATAATTTATTTCAACTGTGAACACAGAAATATTTGCAAATGGACCTTCAAAACATACAACAAAGTAACAGATGAGATCTGAGTGGGATATTGTAAACAGAGGTGCACTTGGACACGAGACAATATTTTGGGAACAAATGAAATACATTCTCTGTGCTTATTTCTAAACCTTGGGATTTCTTCCTTTCTGAAGCAGAGATCAGGGAGGGAAAGAACATATTATCTGAATTTTCCAAAAGCAATTGAGAGTTAATTCTTGACATACTCTATACAAAAGGTGGAAAATACTTGATACAGGCTACACAGGTACGTGACTGTGCAGATTAGGTTTACACTCACTGATAGCACCCACCAACCTGCTATATGTTCATGACTTGCCCTGAAAAAATGATGAAAGAAATCTTACAATGTAGATGCTTTTAGAAGAGGTGATGAGGAATTCCACAAATATATCTATTCCAAGAAGGAAATGCAATACTATTTCTGTTGGTTTCATAGGCAATTCATAGCAGAAAGGACAGGGAAAACTGAAATTCTTGTTTTCAGACATTAAAGCATTTTAAAAAAGCGTTGAGTATCAGGATGAAAGACATCATCTCAAGATACTGAAACTCCAAGAGTTAGACTCTGGAACAAATTCACGTACTTAGAAACTCTCAAATTAACTTTGAGATTTGTATATTCCAATATGGCTTCTGTAAAATATCCTGCACATTGTTCCCTTTTCTGCAATTAAAAATTGATACCTTCCTCTTTATACTTAAAAATCCACTCACTTTTAAACATATGGTTTGCCAAATAGGGCTGGACTCAGTAAAAGCTCAAAGCTCAGCACAAAAGTCTTTTTTCTATGGAAACAAGACCTAAGTTACCAGCTGGATGTCATACAAGCGGCAACATTACATTTTTAAAACCACTTCTCTTTTCCAGTCAAATTTATATTTATCAATGCATATACATAATGAATGTTTTTTTTTTTCTTTGTCAGTTTTTGAAGTGCCATTATTCCCTGCTGTCTACATCAGGCACACTCTGCCTTTGAGAGTGACAGCTCTTGACACTGTACATTAGTTTCATTACTGACATAATGCTGAAGTAGCTTCTGAATAGAAAACTGCCAGCATAGTTTTATTTTTAAATCTTCTGTGTCCTATTTTTCATATATATGTAGGAGAAAAAGCTAAAACAAACAGAAGATGTAGCCACTTTAGCTAAGAAAATAAACACCTTTCATCAGATTAAGACACGTCAAAGCCACAGCAAGTGCAGGGACTAAAACTCCAAGCAAGGATATAAGACCTAACATGCACAAAGGCAAAATACAATGTTCCCAAAATAAAGCATTGTCTTAAAGCAACAATAGCAACAATACCAATAAGGCAGTAACTGAGTTCCTTTTGATGTGAGCTGAATGCTGTACTACACGTTGTGTCCTTGATCCCTTGAAGTACTGAGCAGCCTCATCTCCTGTTGGTTGGTGCTCAGTATCTCACACAATCTGGCACCTGGGGATGGTTCTCAAAGGCATCAATACCAGCTTGGTGCCTAACAGCAGCTGACTTCCAAAGAAAGGGATTTGGGCTTCTGACTGAAAGTGTATGCCTTTGAAAACCTCTCTTCTGAGGTTAGCCGGCACTAAACACTAATATATTTACAAAGGAAATTAGTTCCTTTCTACTTCCTGTTAATTCTTAAACTCCAGTTCTGCTAAGAATAGTCCCTGCTGTAACCTAGAAGAACACACACTTTTTGACAGTCAGCTTATGCAAAATGCTTATTTTTCTTGTTATTTACCATACCATCTGGCATTATGTTTAAGATGGAAATGAAATTAAGACCAACCTATTATTAAAAATGATTGCATCTTTGACCTTGAAATGCTCCATAGCACCATGACCCCATTACTTGGAGTTTTTCATTGGATAGCTGACATTTTAGAAATGTGACTGAAGAATACTCATTGCATTTGAGCTTATACATCATTTGTTTTCATTTGAAAAGAATGTGTCCTTTAATTAAAATTTGAAATTAGGAAAAAAAAAGGAATTTTAAATTTAGATTTCTTTATCAGTTCATAGCAAGATTTCTTTTTTTCCTTTTGAAAAGAGAAAACTTATCTTCTTTACCTGTAGAGATACATATGCTAGAATTAAATTGTGATGTCCTTATAGTGTAATCACTGCAGAAAATAAAATTCAGATCTAGATACCAGAGAACAGGACTTTCCTGTGTGCACTTTTTAAGGTATGTGGGCATAACTGTTAGCTTTACATTGCATTTTTAAGAGAAAATTATTGCAACCATAATACTTGATGAAAACCATGTATTGTGAAACCGTATACAAAGTGTTTTTTTCTTGAAAACAGGTTAATCAAACAACATAAGCTATGATCTCCTAGCCATTATTTTTTTTGCAAAACTTTTCTTTCTCTGAGCTTTTCCTCAAGGCTGTGTTGTAGCTTTTATTTTTTTCCTTCTTCTCTTTTTCTTTGTTATAAACACACCTGTAATTTCTTCAGAAACTAATTCCACAAAAAAATGAGGATACTATATGCTGACACATGCCTTTTTTGTGGGCTTTAAAGTATCCCAGTCATAGAAACAGTATCTATTGTCTATTTAGCTGTGGCAACCATACACAGGATCATAATTGTGGGGCATATTTTTCCTGAGTGAAAGGTGGACATTGGGTCTCTCAGTTCTTAGAGATTTAAGTCAACCACATGATGTGGATAAAGAAGGCCACTTGATTATCTGTAGTAAAAACAATTTGTAGGCCAAGTGAATACATTTCTCTATGAAATTGTTGTGGAAGCCAAGCCTAATCCTTAGAAAGACGTCTGTTCTAATCCATTCTTTGTGAAATCAAACCTAATACAGGCCTAGTGTAAATCCATCATCATGAGACGGAGATGATGGTGGGGATTAAGGCTGTGCAAATAGCTGATTCTTCAATTTGGTGGAAAAGGGGAAAAAAAACAACCAAACAAAAAGCCCCCTTTTGGGTCTGTCCTGGGCATAGTCCTTCATGTATTGCTCATGACTTATTCAACTACCTTATAATTCAAGAAATGAAAAATTAATCTATATAGTGACAATATTTTTTCTATGAGCTTTGAAGGAAGGGAAGTGTTCACTTCTTTCAATACCAATTTTATGATTTGGCCAAAATAGAATTAAAACTCATTTGGAAATGTAGAAATAGTCTTATACTGTAGTGAGAAGTTTTCCTGAAGAGACTGGACTTTTTAACTTGAAAACCACTACCATTAAATCTGTATTTTCAATTTGTATTCTGAAAATTTATGTTATAGAAAAAATTAGAAACAGAATTGCTGGTTTTTTTCCTTCTGTTATTCAGAGTCTAATATTTTCCAGTAAATTCCTCCAAAAGGAATACACAAAGAGACCTTTGGGCCCGAACTGATTCACAAAAGATGAGTTCTTTGTCATTAAACAAATTACAGTAATTTGTAACTTAACAAAATACTTTCCTGCAATTAGCAAGAGGATATCCACAGAAAATTATCAGAGAACAGTTTATTGGATGACTGCCTTTAGTAACTAATTCAGGGATCCTTGTATTGACAGAACAACTTTTTTAATACATTATTGATAGAAGTTAGAGCCAAGCTCTGTTGAATTTTATTTGTAACCATTTTCCCTATAAGTTAGTTTTAATGAAATACAATTTACAGTTTGTTTCCCACAGGACCGTCTATTTTTAATTAGCATATGATTATAATTCACTGTATATTATGATATTATTTATGGCATTTAAGCAGAATGGGAAGAAAATGAATAGGCCATGACTATTTACTAATGTTGTTCATTTACAGTCTTTGTTGAACTTAAAAGGTAATGAAGCCTAAGATAATGCATTGTCTGGTTGTAGTTGTAATTTTAGCAGTCTCAAGGAGGTATATAGTTGAAGAAGGCACTTCAAACTCCTTTTTACTTTTGTAACTGCAAGTTTTGCCTTTCAGATATGTTTTTTAATAAAATTCCCATTTATAATTAGATTAAGGATAAATAGCTGTTATAAACATTCTTTAGATATGAGTTGCATTTATTATTGAGGGCTACAAAACATCTCAGATGGCTGTGACTATGAGAGATGTATTGACTTTATGTCTGCAAGGTTCAGTTACTGATATAGTAAAATACTTTTCTGTCCTATTAACCCTTTAATGATTGTAGTATATTTCTTAATTTTAATACAAAGTCTAACTAGCTTTAGGCAGACAGATATGTCTCTGTGTGTTAGTTGGAATATGATCTGGTGGTTGAAGAAGATGCAGAAAAGACATATTTTGATATTATATATTACTAATGAGAATTTAAAAAATACTTTTAAAAAAAGGGGAAAATAACTTTTGCTTTAATGGTATTACTTAGAGGAAGAACTGAACTTCCTACTGCTTACACATATTCTTTAAAACAAATAAACTTAGATGTGCATTTTAATTGATCTAAATTTTAATGTAATATCTACGTCTTCTTTAAGAGAAAATGGAAAATAGCATGTTCAATTCATGATCTGATAGCTATCATTTCTTGTTTTCAGTAGAATGTTGGAAAAAGCTCCCAATCTGAATAAGAACATTAAATACTACTGTTTTACTTTCCTACATAAATAAATGTCAAGGATGATAAACTTTTCCATTTCAAGTACAATTCAGACAGTAATTTAAAAATTAGATAAACCAGGGCATAAATATTTCAGATTTGTACATGTTTTCATTCCTGAACATTGTTTTCAGATAAATCTTAGTGACATTAATTAAAAGAATTTAATGTCTAAAACGACAACTGCAAGTCTTATTATTTTAACTGGAAACTCTTCACCTGCATTAAAAAATCTGTTATTTAGAGAGCGCTGTTCACACCACTCCTAATTAATTAAGGTTCCACATATCAAAACAAAGTGCCTGTTAGCTTTTGGGTTTTGTTTCTTGAGTAGAATTGTAGAAACACAGAATATCCTGAATTGGAAGGAACCCACAAGGATCATCACTTCTAACTCTGGGCCCTGCACTGGACACCCTGAGAGTCACACTGTGTGCCCAAAAGCATTGTCCAAACAATTAGTGAACTCTGTTGGGCTTGGTGCTGTGATCACTTCCATGGGGAGCCTGTTCCAGTGCCCAACCACCCTATGGCAAAGACTTTTTTCCTACTATCTGTCACAATCCGCTAATACAAGCAGGGGTCGTGATGGTTTATTCATTCATCTCAGAGTGCAAAGGACATAGCAAAATTACAGTTTTAATCAAAATAATGCATCTTTATTGAGTGCCTAAAACATGGTAATGTGATAGAGGCGAAAGAGAAAGAGAGAGACAAATAATAGAGAGAGAGATAAAGAGGGGAATAGCTACCAATAGAAGAGACGCAGTCGTTATGGTCGTCAGCCAATAGATCTGTCTTCTTCTGTTGGAGAGATCTCAAGTTTTGGTTAACCTAGGGAGTATTTTTAAAGTCTATTCCAAAGCGAAGGCAGTTGGCCAAAAGGTGGGGAGATTGATACGATGTTCGTTTTGAGAGAATGAGAACAAGTACAGAAACAGACCGGTCTGACAATAAGCACAATCAGTTCACCATGACTTGCCCGTTGCTTCTGCTCAGGTTCCGATGGGAATCCATGCCAGTTTTTTGGCCAGCGAATACACCTGCAGGCGACACTTGGCAGACGTCCCAGGTCAGCCAGGGCAGAACTCCTGTGTTGGGGTTTTAGGCTTTTCAGTCTCTGTCCTTGGGGTTTTAGTCTCTGTCTTTGATGATGGTCGTGAGGCAGATGAGGGATCTTTGGACTGTCTTGTACAATAGCCAACCTAAATTTCCCTTGACATAGTTTTATGCTGTTTCCACAGCTCCTGACACTGGTCACCACAGAGAAGAGAAGAGAAGAGAAGAGAAGAGAAGAGAAGAGAAGAGAAGAGAAGAGAAGACTGCCTGCTCTTGTGAAAAAGTTGTAGGCTCTGATGAGGCCTCCCCTCAGTTTCCTCCTCTTTAGAGTTAAAAAAATGATGCGTTTATTTTTTTGTGATATGAGTTTTTTTCATCAAATTATGTGACATTAGAAAGTAACATATAGTAACAATAATTGCTCAAGAGAAATGTTGGGAAGTTTTTGTTTTTGCATGAGCTATTGAGGAAATATGATTAAGGAACATTGGTTTATTTTGACAAACTATTAATATAATGCTTGAGCAATAATACCATAGAGATGGAGCCATGGAAACTTTTCAGGTAGTTCAGTGATTTCATAATTACAACTCATTATCATTGTCTCAGTTTTAAGTAATTTAATAATCCTGAATAAACCTTCTAAACTTGATTTTTTAAAAAAATTATTTTGAACTTGAGTTTATTTTTAATGAAGATAAATACAAAAAATTATGTGTTTCATTTGTTAATGAAGACCAACATTGGTGTGATTGAGAATACATAATTAAAACAGATTTAGACCTCAGTGATCTAAAATGACTTAAGGATAAGTATTCTTGATTAAAAATTTTGACCTCTTAGGAAGAGTTTATTTTCATAATTTCAGTACATTTTTAACAGTGATAGGAAAAGTTCACAAGCATCATAGCTAGGAAGATTTCAGTTCACATATTTGCTTTAGTAACTTTCTTGATGTTGGAAATACTATTAAAAGTTCATATGGGATGAAGCAGTACCCTTGAGAAACCGATAGCACTTAGAAGAATATAGGAATTTTACTTATTTTATATTAATATTACTTGAAGGAGAAACTACAAGTGTTTAACTTGTTTAAATATAAGATAGTAGAATCACACCAAATAGAGTATTCACAGTATTTCAGCCTGCCAGCTCATTATGGCTCCAAAACAGCATGGGTTTCTTGTAAACCCTGTGTCCTGTTGGTCAGCCCCATGTGAATGTCTCTGATATCTCAGAGTATGTCTGCAATGCATGGCCTGAACATGAGAAACGTAGATGCAGCCTCCTGTCTTGTCATACCCAGCTGGACATTTGTGAGACACTGAAATGTTGAAGACTGATGACTCAAACAATTGGCCATTTGCAAAAGCAGCAGGGATGGAGCAGGACTCTTAAGAAACTACATCACTCAACAGAGTATATTTATCTGTACTTTGCTTTGCTGTCTCTACACTTTTCTCTGGATCTTGCCTCACATCTCCTGTTAAGACCCCAGCTAAATTTTAGGAAATTCCTGAAAACTTTGCTTTCCCCCATCCATTGTTCAAGGCACTCAGAAGTAAGACTGCAACATATGCAGCATGTAAATACGTGGATGCTGCAGAAGGTCAGAGGCATTGTTTTTATTTAAGAAATGAAATGCCAAGGAACCCAAAAGCTGCACTTTCAATAGCTTATTTGTAGTGTTCTACAAAACGTCTTCATGAAAGTGTTTGGTAAGAGACTAAAAGGGCCTTTGGACACTAACAAGTCATGACAGCTAGCAGGATTCATAAGTAATTTATCAGTCACGGGTCATCTGAAAATGGTAAGTCAGGTCCTGAAGAGGACAGCTGCAAGTATATCTTTTATGGAGTGTAAAAAATCCTTGATGTAGTAGAAGTAGAAAACAGTCCTGGAAGTACAGAATACTTCAGGAGATGCTTTGGACATACATTAAAGGTTTATTCTAGTCTGAAAAGTAAGTACAGGTGATATCTTTCCAATGAGCAGAACCTTTTAAATAGGAGCTTTTTCAGAGTAGCTGAAATGAGAATCTTGAAACAATCAAAAGGTTCACAGAACGCATCATATACATATTCTAAAATATAGCTAACCCCCATCCTATTTATTACAGTTAGAAGAAAAAGAAAATTCTAAAAGGAGGGTATAGGAGAACTAGCAAGGATTATCAGGCTAAACATAATGTCTTATTCATTAAGCTTTGTAGATACTTTTGTCACATCTTCCCTTTAATTTCTAAAAAAAATATTAAAACAATGATGAGAGTACAGAGACTCAAAGAACAAAGAATGTTGACTCAGAATAAATATACAGAAGATTAGACACAATGATGAGGTTAACATGAAGAAAAGAACAAGTACAATGACAGTTAATTTTAGAAGTTGGAAAAACAAATTAGCTGCCTTAATATGGCAGACTTACCTAATAAAATATAAAATGAGGATATTATCACTGAGATGTGAAGAGGGAAAAGTCACACTTCTTTTTTTTTCATTTTTTAAATTTTTCTTTTTTCTTTTTGTTGTTTTGTTTTGATTTTTTTTTGTTTGTTTTGTTTTCTGTTTTAAAGAATTGAAAAGACAAGTTCAAGGGAAGTATTTATCATGTGTTACTCAGTCAGGGTTACTTTATATTTAAAAAAATATGAAAAGATACACATTGGAAAAGACTAAGATCCATCTGACATTTGCTCTTGAGTAAATATGACCCTATTTCAAAAGATTCTGAACATTCCTGACTACTGTTGTTAGGGAACAGAATGGCAATGACATTAGAATTGTTCTCCTGGAAGAGACATAGATTTCCACCAGCTTTTGTCCCTAAAATTATCTGGAAGGCATAATAAGGGAGTGAAGAAAGGGAGCATAGCAAGAGGACGCTGAAATGAAAAAAAACCCTCAGCAAATAATTTACTTAAAATATACATTTCTGACAGTTATTTTTCCAGTAATCTGAATATATTCTGTTCCTCATCTTTGGTTACTCAGGAAAAGTTTTGCCATACGATATTCAGTATTTTCTTACCATCTGGCAAAGACTTCAAATGTACCTGGCTAGTTTAGGCATTAATATTTATTTAGTAAACAAAAACTTTTCAAATATAAAAATAGATATAGTTCAAAATTTTATTGAATATATTCCTCTGTGTGGATGAAATAGCAAGTAGAGCTGAAGAATACAACCTGCAACTTCTGATAAATAAAGTACAGAAGACCTGCACACTTTTGTGAGGAATGGGGATGGAGCCATGAGGCCAGGTATGAAATCACTGATTCATATAATAATTTAGGCAGGAGGGCACCTCTGGAAATCAGCTGGTACCACATACTGCTTGAAGCAGGTCCTGCTAGGTCAGGGTGCTCAGGGCCTTGTTCTGTCAAGCTATGACTATCCTCAAAGACAGAACCCACAACCTTAGTGAGCAATGTGTCCTTGTGCTAGACCACCCTCAGGATCATTCTTTTTTTCTTTTTCCTTTTTTCTTATAATATTTCCCTGTTTATATAATCTGACTCTTTTTTCTATTGCACGACCCTTACATGACAAGAATGCAATGCAAGATCCTGGAATTTTGAAAAAAAGCAATGAGTAAGAAAGGAAGAAATCTGCATCCATGAAAAGATGACAAAAGTACTGCTTCTCAGCTGACTTCTTTAATTTGTCTTTATTTTGTGTTAATGAATCAGATTTTCATTACTCCATTAAAATTTTTCTATAGTAATAATATAAGCAGTGACTGCTTTATTAAAACACAGGTTGAAAATGTTTACAAGTCTAACATGACCATTCATTTTATATTGCAAAAACCTATATATATATAGAGAGAGAGAGAGAGAAAGAGAGAGAAAGAGAGAGAGAGTGTGTTTTCTATCCTTTAAAGCACACTGCAGTCTAAATTTCCTGGTGTTAAAAAGAATTTCTTGCACTATAAGGTCAGGTCATTTGTGATTGCTCAGAAGTTTGGATTATTAGTTTTCTTGTAGTTCATTTTTTTTTTTTCTTCTCTTTATTGTTATCTGAGAGAAGAGACCAGAGTAGATGTGCTGGTTATCACATTTAATGTGGTTACCCTTACATTTCTGACGAAAGACAGAGATACAGTTTCAGCCTAATATTAACTGTGTCTGAGATTAAAAACCAGAAAACACTAATAGTTTCAAAAAACAGTCCCTTACAAGCCCTTAACCACATTGCTGAAGAGCTGTGCAGGTGAAAACAGCAGAACAGACGTGGAAATGAAACTGCAAGAAGAGAAAAGTGTGAACTGTAGGGATTTTTTTAACTAATGATACTGATTATTTATATTTACTATGCTTTAAGCTAAACTTGACTGACAAAGTTGACCATGGAACATTTATGATTATTAACAAAAGTTCTTGAGATTGTTGAGGGGTGCTTGGTACTATGAGCTGGAATTTACCTTCTCTCTGTTTTCTTTCCTGTGAGTTCCATTACAGTTTTTTGTTTTCCAAAGAAAAATGTGGCAGTCCTAAGACTTGGATTTGCATGAATCTTCATTGTAAAGGAGTACACCTTTCTAGGTCAATCTTCACAAATTTACCCCACTCATAGGATTTAAATTCAAACTGCAGACTATTGTAACTATGGACCCAATTATTGATACCATTTCCTCTACAGCAACACAGTAATGTCTGAACATCATGAATAATGCTGGATATTGTGCTTACTGTAGTAAGTTGACAATCAGTCATAAGACATCTGTATGCACCATACATATACTCTGAGACCAATTTCATTACATCATGTTTCACGTGGAAAAAAAGGTTCAGCCAAGAGACCAAGACAGGGGGTCACTTTGTGACCCAGTCATGAATACAAAACATTTATACAACATCCTTCACAGAAAGTCATAGGATGATTTATGGCTCTAACTAAATTAAAAGCAACATCAATCAAAAGGATTTTAATTTTTAATTTTTAAACTGCAACACATTCAGTTTCTGATTATTAAGAGGAAGTCAGTCCCCTAAACTTGATGCATAAAGGCAAAAAGCTTACTTTTAAACAGCATGTAAAGCCCATCAGTCATCACAGCTCCATGCAAAGTACCTGCTACATATTACTTTGTGGAACCAAGTTGCCAAGGACATACTTTTGAGAATACCATATTTTAGTAAAACAGATTCTTACCTTCTCTATGAAATCAGGTTCTCCTCCCTAATAACTGCTTCTTCTTCCTACAGATTCTCTTCTGATGCCTCTTTCTAGTAGAATTACTGTAAATAAGTGATGTGTCTACTAGCGTAACTCTATTTCAGGAAATTATAGAAAAGCCTCTGCTTTATTAGGTACAGAAAAATACAAAAGACTTTGTGAAGACCAGCTCCATGTGTTATGAAGCCTGCACCAGCAAAAAAGGCAGGTATATTTAAGCCCATTGAGTTACAAATGTGCATCACTCACATTTTCAACTTCAGAAAAATAATTATAGCTGAATTTAATTACTCAGGGTTTTTTAATGGTTTTGGTTTTTTTCACAGTAGATGCTGCAGGAAAGGCAGGAGTCTTTTTTACAGGTTGCACATGACCAAGTGTTGGCAGTTCAGTGGCGCAGCAGGGCTATCTCCATGAGAACAAGCCAGGAGCTGCTCTATGTCCAATCCAGCCAGTTCCAGTCAGCTCCAACACACTCACCACAGAGCTCAGTGGAGCCCCTTAGTTCACATGGTGATGTCTCTGGACAAACATATTTAAGGGCAAAAAAAATTGCATATCAGCCATGGGATACAAGAAAGAGATTAAGTTTTAGAGAAACAACCCTGCAGACACCAAAGGCAGTGGAGAAGGAAGGGGGGCAGTGCTCCAAGTGCCAGAACAGAGATTCTCCATGGAGAGCATTATGGTGACACAGGTTGTCCCTTTGCAGCCCATGGAGAACCACACTGGAACAGACATCTGTTCCACTGCAGCTCATGCAAGAACTCACAACGTCTCTTTAGAGAAGCTGCAGCCCATGCAGAGTGCACTCAGGAGCAGGCTCCTGGCAGGAGATGTGATCACATCAGAGAAGATCTCACAGAAGAGGTTTTCTGATGGGACCTGTGTCCTGTGGGGGACTCATGCTGCAGCAGTCTGTCTGTGAAGGCATGTACCTGGTGGAGAGGAACTATACTGGAGCAGTTTGTCCGGAACTGCAGCCTGTGGGATAAATTCACACTGGAGCAGGGACAAAAACAACATGAGAAGGAAGGAGGAAATGCTGTGGATTGACCATAGCCCTCATTCCCCAAAACTGCTCTGCTTGGATGAGGGAAGAAGGTAAGGGAGTTGTGAATGAAAGAGTAAAGTTGAACCTGGTATGAAGCAGGGTGTGGGTTTTGAGTCTGTTTCACACTGTTGTACTCTAGTTTTAATTGGCAATTAACTAATCTTCTTCTTCTTCTTCGAGTTCAGTCTGTTTTGCCCTCGACTGTAATTGGCATGGATTTTCCCTATCTTTATCTCAGCCCATGAGTTTTTTGATCTCATTTTTTCCCCCTATCCCATTGTGGAGAGGGAATGACAAAGCAGCTGGGTTGGCACCTGACATCCAGCCAAGGTCAATGCACTACAGTCTTAGAACAATTTTAGTAGTGTATTTTTGCTATTGAAAAATGTTGATATTTCTTCTGCAGTTCATATATTAAGGTTTGTAAATGACTTTTAGACAAGAATGTCATTAAATATCTGAGATGAATTCCCAGCTGGTGTTTGTGTTTTCAGCTTCATCAAAATCCATGGAACTGTAGCTGTACTGATCAGTACAAATTTTGACTCCTGTATTTAAAATTCCTTTTCCTTATATGTTGACCTCAGTTTTCTTGCTTTCGAATGTTTGAAATTTTGCAGTGCAGATTCTCACGCAGCTTCAAGAAAGCAATGTATATTTTTAGATTGTTTACATAGTTCTCCTCTGGGAGGAGAACTATGATTGATGGTGATGTTCACCAACAAAGTCAAAGAGGTGGCGATCTGTGTAGCCAATCTCTTGCCTGCTGTACAAATGGATATAAGAATGGAGTCAGATAATTAAAATAGAGGAGCTTTCTCTTGACCTGCTGCTGCCTGCCTCGTTCTTTGTGTGTCCGAAATAGCGACACTTATACGTAACTACTAACAAACTTAGAGCCCTTACATATCTCAGAGCAAGGACTTCAAAATGAAATCTGGAAACCTACAATATAACCAGCTTCTATTGAAAACCAATGGCTTCTTCACGTAGAAAAAAATCTTACAAGATGACTTATAATTTATATCATTTTCCTAAATCATTAAATGGTAGAATCACCTGAGTTTGAAGAGACATTAAATATCTTCTAATTCCAACCCCCATGCTATGAACAGGGACATCTTTCACTAGAGT
>VXBB01004579.1:379173-411415 GCA_013399915.1 Illadopsis cleaveri | reverse complement strand
ATAAATGAAATGGATGCATTCAGAAGGGAAGGAAAAGGAAGTATTATGTAGCATGGACCAGCATGATGTGCAATGATCTCAGCACAAAAACAGTCTGCCTGCTATTTGTTTTATCTTTATTTTGTTTTATTATTTTATTTTATTCCTCTGGCTAGGTCACAGAGGAGAAATTTGAAAAATTCAGAAGACAATAGAGAGGTGGCTTTGCTGGATCTCACAGTGAGATTCACAATTGTGAGTGGCTGCCTGAGGAAACATACAGAAGGATTTGTTACAGTGCACCTTGAAGAGACAACAAAGGCTATCACCACTGATAGAAATGGAAGTCAAACCTTTAGNATGGGAAAAAAAAACAAAAAAAACCCAACTATACACAATCAACTTAAAAGACTCAAAAAAGAGAGGAACAGTATGTCTAACATACTATTATCCAAAACCAGCCAAACACAGCATGCAGCTATTGCAGCTTGTAAGCTTAAGCTTCAGCGACAGTTACTAAAGATGTTTGTAAAATTGGGTTTTCTTTTTCTTTTTTTAATTAGTTTGCAGTGTGAAATTCCTACATGTGTGAATTCCAGGATTCTTTACAAGAAGGATGTACTTTAAAATACACAACCCAAGACTAACTCCATGCAGGGCAGTAACTGCATTAAATTTCAGTGGATTTGGGTGGAATTTTTAGCCTGAATATTATGAAGCTGTGCGCTCACTTTCCAGTGTTCTCCAATGTCACCTTGAGCAAATATGCCCAAAGGAAGCAGATCATTCAGTGAGCCTAAATTAAAATTGGGGGTGGGGGGAACCCACTTAAGAGCTGTCATTATTTCTTCTCTAAATTGAATGGCCTCCCCATGGAAATGGCAGAAGCCATGTTGTATGGAGCTTTTGAAACAAAATTGAACAAAAGACTAAAAACACTACAATGAGCAGTTCTGAACTGGTGGATTAGATAACTGCTGGTTTATTTCCCCTCCAATTTTTTCAAATTGCTATGTTTTGCAGCGAGACTAATGTTCTTGACAAATAACCACTTGTTATTTATTTCTCAGCAAAATATTGGCTTGTGTGATTGCAATGAAATATAACTGAAATGACACTAGTTCAATTTTTTACATGAAATTACTGACCCAACCTTGGGAAGGTGCAGGCTTTAAGCAGTTTACACAGTAATTTTAGTCAAGTTATAATTCTAAACATACTATTAAAGAAAGGTATAATGCTATACAATCAAATTAATATCTTTTCTGGTTGGATCAGCATGATATGGTGCCTGCCCAGTTGTTTTGTTCTTTGATTACAAAACAGAGTGAAGATAACTCGGACCAGACTGAATAGCTTTTTTTCCCCATTGTTTTATATTCTGGAATATTTTACAATTAAAAGTAGGTGTGCCACTGGCCTTCATGTTTTTAAGTTATTTGCATTAGGAAACACAATTAATATTGGGAAAAGATTGATACTTAAAACTAGCTCCTGTTATTGCTGATATGTTGGATTATATGCCTTTAAAATTTTCCATTTCTTCTGGAGAGAAAACGCTGCTCTTGGAGGAAAAAACCTGCAGGTGATGCTGAATAATCTTGTCTCACATTTAAAGAAATTGTGAGGGCCACAAAGTTAAATAAATAATTTTAGATGTATATAAATAAGTAAAAATCACATAATTTTTGTTTTTTCTCTTAATAAGGAAACAATTCATTGCATATGAAATACTTCTGCAATGTTTATAGATTTCTCCCCAAGCCAGTAAACCAGGATTGAATGCCTTAAGGAAAAATTAGGTTAACCTGTGAGAGGGAAACAAGTTTCCTGTGAAAGGAAAATCAGGGCCAAAGGCAGTACTACAAATAATGCAGAAAATTATGTCTAGGTGAGAATAAAGAAATCCCAAACATATGGAAGATTAAAAAGTCTATATGGATTCTTTTCAACAATGTATGTGCAAAATCTTGTGGGGAAAAGAAAATCAGATGAAAAACTTAGGGTTTAAAAATACAGGGAATGAGTTTTATATATTTTTCTCAAACCCCAGAAGGAACGAAGCCAAAATTAAGTGTGTGAGTCACTATAAAAGACTCACTACTATACGTTCGAACCAATTTTCTCTGTTTATAAACATCCACCTAATTTCTGCATCTGATTCCTTTAATGTCACTGCTGTTGGTACACTCCTGTGCAGTTCTGAGTCTCTTATGCACATCTTCCTCTGAACCATTGTTTGCTTTCTAGAATCTACAGTAATTAGCTGCTTAGGCTTATTTCTTTTTTTATTGTACAATGTTTCTCCTTTCAAGTAATTCTTCTCTCCCATTTATTTAAGAAGTCGACATGACTTCTAGCTTTGATCTCTTAGACTGCAATTGGACACAAAATGCTTCATATTGCCATCTCTCTTTTTTGCAATTTATACAAAATATAGCCTGAACTAAGTCTTGAAACAGAAGGTTTTTTTATAGCCTAACAGCTATATTCAAGATCTTAAAAGACTCACCACCACAAATACTTAAACCCAATTTTCATAAAATAGTCAGTTTGGTTTTTATGACTTTTCACTTACTTTCTAGACATAGTAGCCCAAATTTAAAAACTAATTGACAAATAGTGATCATGATGCTCTCATTTCTGTGAAAAAGATTACATTGTCTTTCATGACACATTGTAGTTCTCAAAAGAGGGCTGAAGTGTTTACTACATGTGAAAAAATCCCGCCATTTGGGGAGAGTGTTTCATTTGCAGAGGGGATAGCTGGAGGTGTAAAGGAGTGCTGTCTTCTAGCCTAGAAAGTACCAGTCTGAGATTTTCTGTAGACATACACTAAAGAACCAGACTCCACTTTACTCAGGGTTAAAAGCTTACTTATTTTCCTTTTCTGAAGTTGGAGTCAGGAGCAGACAGGTTTTATTCTTTCTTGTTTGCTTTTCCTAGGGAATACATTGAATCAAGGCAAACATCTGAGATGGGAGCCTGCAATCTCTGCTGTCTTCAGGTGTCACCCTGGTTCTCATATATTCATTGATGGTTGCTGACTTTCAATGATGAATCACTTCAGAATTTCAAGGAGCTTCTCTGAACTTCTGGTTCTATTGCGCCAATGTGCAGAAACATTTCAGGCAAAAAGTAAGAAACATACACTACCTGGTAACTTTAGAAACAGGAAAGAAATAATTTTTTTACAAATTTCAACAACCTCAGCTGCCATTAGGAGGTATTTTCCAATATTTTTAAAGGGAAAAGTAGAAGACAAAGACAAAAAACATGTATTTTTCTTTTTATAAAGGCTTAAATAAATTCCTATTAACTGTTCACTAGGGAAATTCAAATTACTTTCAAAATAATTACTGGAGCCAAAATCTTCATTTTCAAAGGAAGAATAACAGCTATTTAATGTTCACCTTATATGCAATGCTTTATAAAACTTTATTAATCTGACACTTAGGATAAAAAATCAAAGTAGAAAGTAAAATAAGTTTAAATTCTCTACTGACTGTCCTCTAAACCTCTCAAACCCTTATACTCTCTGCATTAACTGAAGATTTGTTCTGCCAAAAGCAGTGCTAACGTAACAGCTGCAGGCTGACAGTTCACATTAACTGTTGCAACTCGGAAGAGCGTGACCCCTGTCTTAGACGTCGCTTGTTCTATCTTATCAGACATAATGCAGACGAAAAAATTGTGCTACCAAGAAAATCCCAAGGACCAAAAGAGTCAGCAACAGTAAAAGTGCTAACCTACATTTTCAGTCAGCTTTACGGGAGGAGCTGAAACATAATATTCAACAACCATACAAATCCCAACTACTTTGGTGAACTTACTCAGCTGGAGAAGTGCTGAAGTGGCTGTCTTGCTGCAAGGAACTTGCCACAGTTCTGCTTTCTGCTGGTCAATTCCCTCTCAAATGATACTTGATCAAGAGCTCCCAATGTAGCCTAGTAAACACTATTTGTAGCCCACTAAACACTATTTGTAGCCCAGTAAACACTCTTTGATGTGACTAGTGAAAGGCTGCAGGCTTTGCCCTGACCCAGCAGCACAGTGTCTCGGGGCTCTTTTGGGCTTGCTGGCCACAGCTGGGCTCAGCCTGGTTTATCAGCTGTTGACAGGAGCAATGCCCACGGACTGCCCTGGTTTAGTTTTTCCCTGTGAGTCCCAGTTCAGCACCTGTCAGAGGATGGCTGGGAAGCAGAGGATGAAAAACAGAAGCCCTTCGTAGCAATGACAACAAAAAAACCTGACAACAGAAGGAAACTGATGGGAAAACAGTGTGTTATATTGAAAGAAGGTTTAAGAGCAACACAAGACCAAGAAAGAGGAAACTCCTACCTCTAAGTATCTCAGGATGACAATAATTTGTCAGAAAAACCAACAGTTTTTCCATCAAAGCCACCCAGTACCTTCCCCCTCTTCTTCCTGAGAAAGACTGAAACCATCAGTCTTGGGAGCCACAGGGAAAAGTGAAGGGTGAGCATCACAGGAGAGAAAGAGACTCATGAATGCTCTTTCATAATGTATTTAAGGATATTTCTAATAAGGCTTTTCTGCATTAATTTGTACTTTAAATAATAATTCTGTCATAGTGGACTAACAGTAACTTGTGTTTTGACTGTATTATAAAGATTTTTAAACTCACAGTAAGTTCTGTGTAATAGTTCCCTCTTTCCTATAACAGGATTTGCATGAAATTTGTCACACAAGAAAAGACAGTTAATATGCCCTTGGACTTAAAGGTATCATTTATAGTGCCTGGTTTATTACACTTGAAGAGGAAGTAGGGCAACAAAGGCAGCTATGAAATATATTTAAGGCGTGATGTTAATGATTGTCCTATGGGATAAGGGCTAAAAATCTGAAGAATTGTCATCTTTACTACAAATTTTGAAAACTATCACTAAATATGAGAGAACCAGATGTTTGAAATCACAGTACACTTGACTCCATGAACTGGTATGTATCTTTCACCTGAAAAATAAAAGTGACAATGATCACTAATACAAAGGACCTGTCTAATATAAATCATTCTTCTCTTTGCCTTGGCTAAGGCATTGTTTTTGATAAAAACAAGGCATTGAAGTAGGGGAGGAATTAACTCTCTTTTGACATCTATATTCACAAAAAATCTAAGATGGCATCTAAGCATCACATACACACAACAGAAGCATCCCCTAGGTAAAATGGTTAAATTGTGTCATCTTTTTGTCTGACAGATACCCTTCCTTGCCTTGCCTTGCCTTGCCTTGCCTTGCCTTGCCTTGCCTTGCCTTGCCTTGCCTTGCCTTGCCTTACCTTGCCTTGCCAGGCCCTACCCTGGGAATCAGGAGGTTTGGAAAGGAAAGAATGGATTGGGAGAACAGTGACTGTGCAGGAAGAGTCTCTTTTTCCTATGCAGAAAAATATATATCGTGCTGTTCACCACCTAGTACCAATTCATTATTGCTGCTCATTTTTCCATATGACTACATTTTTTTTCTCCACCCACTCATGTCAAAGACATTATTTTCTTTTTTGACCCCAAATTTTGTCCTCTGTCTACCTCACCTATTTCATTGTGACCTATTCAAACCACAGCACCCATCATCATTCTTCTTCCTTACATTTTGTTCACCTGTGGAGTCAGAGTTCATCTGCAAAGTATAGAATATCTCAATCAGAAACACTTCTGCTTCTTTTATAAAATTATGGGTTTAGTTGTTGTGATTGTGTAGTTTTTTGGATGTTAGGGGTTGTTTTATTGTTGTTGGTAGTTTTTTTCTTCCCCAGATTTGATGTCACTTGTCACAATAGGTGGATGAAGACATAAATGGAGATGGAAAGTGTGTTGGTTGAAAAATGGATTTTTTAAGGAGCTGAAGCAGCTTGAAAAATTGATTGGATGCAACAGTACTCTGAAATAAACAGGAAATAAGCTAAGCTCACAGACCTAAAACATGGCGTTACTTGCCACTTTTCTCCCTTGGCAACTTAGCACAAATATTTGAAGACATGTAATTCATTTTTAAGAGTGTTCCATGCTACTCTGAGAAAGCTTGTTTTCAATCTTTTCTGTTCCTATTTCTAAAAAGAATTCTGAAATTACTTACTGGATTGGGAGGAAGGATATAAATATCCTATACTCTAGGTAAATGCTTTAACTTTTAGTCTCTGGCTATATTATTTTTTTTTAGCCCATGGCTATATTAATTTATTCAATATGAACAGACTGAGAGAGATTTATCAGAGAAGACAAAGTAACCCACAGCAATATTACTTAAAGCCTTGAAGTTAGTTTTACTAAGAAATAGAAAATGGAAGTTCAGGTGTCTGAAAATAGCAAGGAATGTCTATCTTCTTTATTCTGCATGAGTATTGTATTCATGCAATTATTGGCTAAATAAAATGACTGGATGCACTGGATTGATCCTAACTGAAGAGCTTAATCCAAGTCTCATCTTACTACTTAGTTGTTTTCTCTCAAGGTGTTTGAAAACTAAAGAAATGTTCCTTTATTGTCAAGTAAAAATTGGGGTCATCCAAAGCACTTATTTTCTTCCATTACACCCGTGAAAAATGAGCACAATTTTTTTCACAGAAAAGGAAAGAAAGAAGCCATAATTATGGTAGAGAACCTGCAAAGTGCTACCAATGAAGGAAACATTTTGCAATTTCTTTGCTCTTATTTTTATGTGAGAGTTACTACATGAAATGCAAACTACCAGAAAAGCAAGTTGCATGTGTCAGAAGTTGTCTCAAGCAGTTATAACCTACAAAGGACACAGAGCAATCATGTCGACAGGAGGGGTACCAGAGAGCTGACCAAGATGCTGTATTAAATAGCCTGTCATCTCAGCCTATTTCTGCCTGACAGTGTCTCCAACAGCATCAAGGCCATCTTCATCATCTGTGTGAATTTTCATCCAGGCTGAAAGTATTAGTGTGCAAGAGAAAGATTGAATGGCCAAGCTGTGCTACCTTCTTAACTGGGGAGAATATTAATAATGGATGACAGAAATGCCTCTAAAGATGTTATATTTCAAGCATTTATTCTGTGATGCATCATGAGACTTCCTGCTATGGTCAATCTGCAATGTTTGCTGGAAGTTGTGCAGAAGTCCTAAACATGCTGTCTCCTGCAGCACTTAGCAGGAGTTTCTTGGTGTTTTGGTGTCACTTTAAACACAGGTAGTTGATATCTTCAATCATCTAAAGCAAAGTTTGAGAAAGCACACTTTGTGTTAGTACTGATATAGAAAAAATTTTGTAATAAGTTGCCTGTTTCCTGCTCTGGCTGCGTTTTGTGTCATCAAAACAAAATCAGACAGTTCATTCTGAGAGCAACCTGATCTAGCTGAAGATGTCCCTGCTCATTGCAACCCTTAAAAGGTCCTTCCAACCCAAACTATTCTATTATTCTATTTTGGATAATGATAGTAGACTGCACAAGGCAAAAGCATTTTTAACCTTTAAATTACTAGCTATGAAAAAAAAAAATGGAGAGGTGGAGCACAATTAACAGAGGAATATACAGGAATAATTTTACTAGGCTAAAGCGAGCAAGTAAGCATATCTGGTTTATAGCATTTTTTTGCACAAACACAAACAAAGCCTTTTGATGAGAAAATAATAAGTCTTTATAGTTTTGAATTGTTCTGGGGAACATGGGAGAACTAGAACACATGAAAAATATCAACAAAGAAAGTGAGTCAAAAGAACATGAAAAACAAAAGGTTTCACTGTTGTCTGGAATGATAGTTACTCAAGTATGTGCTGCTATTCAAGTGATTCTTACTTGGTTATCCATTAATACTTCAATATACACTGTAGCTAGTGCCCCAGCAGCAATTTCCCTTTATCATATACTTCATACCACTTCTTTAAATCTTCATATTCATTTATGATCTTTTCTTTTTGGCAAAGGCACAAGGATTCATGCAGTTCATTGACTATCCTTCTCATAAGCTGCCACTCTAAGACACCTAGGAAAAGAAGAAATGAATGGAAACATCATTTCACTTGCCAGCAAATGGGAGGAAGAAACTAAAAAAAGAAATATTTCAATTTGTTCAAAATCTGGTAACAATTTTAATTTTCATTATTTACAAAGGAAGAGGGCTCCAGAGACTTAACTCAAAAGTTAAAACAGTGAAGCATTAAGGAATATGAAGTTGGAAGTAAATGTACCTGTAAGTAGTTCTTTTATTTTGACAACAATTGATATTTGACAGGGAGAAATATGTCTGATCCAGGAAAATAATTTCTAGGCTAAACTAGAGAAAATAAGCAGTCTTCTAAGAACATATTCAGAAATGAGATGCACTGATTCAAAAGAAAAGTTTTATCGTATTAAACCTGGAACAAAATATATGGATGCATTTTTGCCAATCAGAATTAAAAAAAAGTTACAAGGAACCGAGCCCCGCACAACTACTTCCTCTCAACCAAACTATAAGTGCTTTTTTTTTTTTTAACTGGTTATAACATGGTTATTGGGTTATATAAAAAAAGGTTAGGTTAGCACCCAGACTGAAACTGGTAGCAATGGAGGAATTACTGTTTAAACACACATTAGAAAACAATCTCTGTCACCAGAGATTGCATTCTTTATAGCACTGTTATAAATATTTAGCACTGTTTATAAAGGTAATATACCACTGTTCCTTTTCTACTTTTCTCATTGTGCCTTTTTTTTTTTTTTTAAATCACATATCTGCCTTGTCTTCCTATTCCAAAGATTCTTAATTTGCTTATTTTCAAATAGTTTAATGTTGAATAAATATCTTGGGCCCCTGAGAATGCTTTAAGTATTGGATTGGTCCTATAGAATGCTCATTCTCCACAAAGACTCTTTACAGATCTGTGGCTAGTGAAAGTTAAGCACCTACGAAAGAGAGGTCAGGCTACTGATCTTTAACTCAAGATTATGGAAAATAGTTATGGAACATACTGAGAAGTGATCTTACCTGTTTCCCCTCCAAGACTGCTCATGAGAATTTTCCTGTCTAATCTCATATAGTGGTTGACATAGAATTTTCATTTTTCTTAGGCTGATTATACCAGTTATTTTCTAAAAGTTATTTTCTAATATCAAACCTAAATTTTACCCCTGGAATTTTTCCCCTTCTGGCTTGTTCATTGCACATCTGTTAAACTAGAAATGTGTGTTAAGATCACTCTGAACTGAGACAAATCTATCCATGCACTAAGGTGCTTTTTATGACTCAAAAAAGGTAAACTTTTGAGAGAGTTGTTCATGGCTTCTCTCCCATGAACTACCACTTTTGTGAACTTTAATCCTTTTTGGTTCAGGGACTGATTTACTTGATATTTTTAGCACAGCATATTAAATAAGTAAATGTTAACCTTCCCATAGGAGCACTTTAGTTATATCTCTCTAAGGCATGTAGTGTATAGGAAGGGGACTAAAAGTTAAGAACACTCTCAGCCTAGGCAGCTCTTATCAGGTGGTAAAAGAAAATTGACAACCCTACCTCTTTTGTGTCTTTTGAGGTTGTAGAGGATAATTATGTCCTTCTTAAAATTATATATGTGTACTTTGCCATTCTCCTATAATTGAAATACTACATGCGCAGATAGTCAATCTGCTATATTTTCTCCAATTCAACAAACACCAAAATCTGACTAACTCAGAATGTGTCAGATTAATTTATCTTTTCTGCAGGGCAGTCTTAATGCGAGACTACTTTTATTCTTTATGGTTTGATGGGTTTCATCCTCAGGGCTTTGCTTAACTTTAGTGATCCTTCAGAAAGCTTCTTTTTTGAAATTAATTTGTTTGCTATACTTTTTAATTTTATGAGAAAGCAGTCTAGAATCTAATAAAAAGTGATAATTTTTCTATTTTTGTTTTTACTATCTTTGAAACACCCATAAAGTATCTGTATGCAGAATATAACAGAAGTTTCTAAGTTTGGGTTTAGGAACTAGAGAAAGAAAATTATTCTCTAGTCAATTCCATACATTATTTGAGGAGTAATTCCCTAGAAACATATTAAAACTATCCTTCTTTTAGCCCTTGTTCAATTCTATGAAGTGAGAAGATAGAATACTCTAGGTAGTTTATAACAGATTTCAGCATTTTCATGGATGCAAGTCTACTTGTAAAAGCATATGAAGCCTGAAACTGTTAGAAGTCTTTCAGATACTTAAGTGTTCTCCGTTTTTAAGATGTCTCAAAATCTTTATTAGGAAGAAGTATATACTATGAAATTTCAAACTAATCCAATGAGTAAGACTGTTAACAGAAACGATGACTGCAGTATCTGCACTCCCACTTGTGCAAGGATTAAACCTTCATGACACTAGAGATGGGACAACATTGAGTTCTCCAGATTTAAAAAAAGCCCAAGGCTCTTGCATCTCTGACTTTCATCTGCTACAGTTAAAAAAAACCAAACAAAGCAAAGCAAAACAAAACAAAACACAACCAAAAAACCAGCAGCAAATTTACAACAGGTGCAGTATGATTCCTGCTTGTGTTAAATGGGTTCATTGGGAAATGGCCACTCAAATGCTTCCATTAATTCCAGCAACTAAAAGGCAAAGGGTCATCTGGCAAAGAGGTGTCTGAGAGAGTGCCTGTGATGATGCTGTCTCAACCCTGTTGCTCATACTGGGCAATTTGTTGTGACTACCTGAATTCTCTCTCCAAAAACAGGTGTCCTTCTGGTCCTCCAGTCCTACACAGATTAAATCTGTTTAGCTTTAGGATACCGATAGAATATATAGAGAGGAAGTGTTGCTGTGGAAGGAAATTTTACAGAGATGGAGTATTTTTCTGTTATAGGTATAACTAGATAATGCTGGTATGGTTTTGGTATTACCAGATAATAGCAAACAACTGGATAATGCAGTCTGTCACTGAGGCTAAGGCTCACTTTGGCTTTGACCACGTCAAAAAATAATTGGGAAACAAACTTACAGAAAGATGTTTAAAACCCTTTAAACCAAATAAATGAACTAGCAGTGAAGAATTTACGGGAAAATTACATTTGTTATTTTTTTTAAATGAGTAAATAATATTAAAATAGAAAGAAAAGAAAACAAAATCCCAGCCATCATATTTTTGGGGTTTTTTTTTCCTGAGCTTGAAGACAGTAACTGCTGGTTTTCAATATGGTCTGGCATTGGGCCTTAGTTAATTAACTACATAACATAGAGAAATAGAGAAAACTAATATTGAAAGTAAAGATATAATGCCAGTTTATTTAGCAGGCTCTACATGTATTCAGCAGGGTAATATATACCACCAACATAGATTTTTTGCTCCCTTAAACATCATGAGAAAAGGACTAGTTTGTGTATTTTCAACACAGCCATACAGAAAATTATGGAGTCAGACGTAAACACTGACTGAAATGCATGCAAACATTGCAGGAAGAAATCTAAAATAAAAAGGCTTTTTCCTTCTGTTTCTGATACAGGCCACCTGTGCTTATATTTAGAGCAGGCCAGGAACAACTGTCACTTTTACCTATGAATGTGGGTTAATTCTTCCTGCGATGTACTTGTGACCTTCAAACTAGTGCTTTGAGTGGCTTACAGAGAGCTTCAGTGCAGAATATTCAATGTGCCCTCAGGTTTGTGTTTCTATCAGAACAGCACCTGCCACTAAAGGCAGTCAGATTATATGCTTATAGCACTTTTTTTTGTGCTTATTTTTTAAAGGTAACGACAGAAATGAATTCAGAAGTAATTTAAAATTAAGTGTAACATCTTTTATACCTTACGAAATATCCCTCTATAAATTACCATTTGTGAATGGAGTTTGAATGAAAAAATGTCATGTTTTTTGTTGCAAATATTGGGAACCTTTAATTAGTCCTAGCAAGGTTTGTGGGGTTTTCTTCGTACCAAAGTAAATCAAAATATATGCTGTCAGGAAATATCAGAATATTAAATTAATATACAGATTTACTTGGGGTCGAAGTGGGATTCTCTGCTTTATCTGAGTAATTCAGGGTTTAAATGCGTTATCAGCACTAAATGTTACTGTGATTCATTCAATAACCTACTCATTAGACAATCTTCTCTCTCAAAGCAAATCCCAGATAATCTCTTCACATCATATTGCCGAAGGGCCAATCTTAATCAAATCATTTAAGTATAGATTGATCTTTGCTTTCTAAGGCAAGATCAGAAAGAAAATACTGATGTCTGATTCTGAACTGGCTGCATGTGAGACTGGTGATGCCTTTTCTCTTTCATGGCCAGTCCATACAAATAGGAGAATCCTCAAGCAAAATGCTACAAGATCCAAATGCATGGATGTATTGACCAAAACAGGAAGATCAATTTATTCTTCCAAACCACTTAGCTGGGTTTTTTCCATTTAGATTTTTTTTTTTTTGAATGAAATGTGTTTGACAGATGCATTAAGAACTTCTCTCTAATTTTGTCCATACAGATTTAATTAGCTTTACAAAATAATGCAGTTCTCTCATGAAATTCACGTTATTTTCTGCCTAGGAATATTTCCTCTTAAGTCTCTCCAGTCTTCTATATGCTTAAAAATAGTGTTTATTATTTAATGTATTTCACATTATTTAGAAATTATCTGCAATTCCACCAAGGTTACAACCTTGACTGTGAACCACTGATTAACATTGATAAATAACCACAAAAGATCAATACTATGGTCCTGCTAGTTTGTCTGTACCATGTTCATATTGAAAAGAAAAATGCAAAAACCCCCAAAATTAAGGCCCCCACCCCATCCCAACATTCTTACCTCCTTAATAAAAAGATGATGGTTATTGCATGGGTATTTGCTATCAAGAATGGTTAGTTTCTATCTGCTCTCATGGCTTTTCTAGTGATATTTCTGAAATGTGTGAATGAAAAAAAGTTACTTTGATTTTATTTATCCTTGCTGCTTGCTGGCATGCTCAGGGAGTAGCACTTCATGGAGCTCTGCCTGTGCTGTAATTCTCTATTAGGAAAAAACCCAACACTAGAAGTTTCTCTACAGAATCAGATTTACCTGGAGACGGAGGGAGGGACTCAGGGGATGAGGGAATAAGAGTGTATTCTTCCAGTCGCTCTCACCAGAATGACACACACTCCTTGTTACAGTCAGGGCAGGATGTAACTTCGTGCCACCTCTCTCCTTCATCCATCAGTGGCTACATGAACCCTTTCCAGCAGATGCACAAGCAAATTTGCAATTGAAACATTCCAGATGAGTATGGATTGCCTGGCAGCTCAGGTGTCAGAAGCAGTTGCTGATGGTACTTCTGTCATATTTTGAAAGATGGAGAACAGAAATCTCACACCACTAAAGGACAATTGATTCTCTGTATTCCATTTTCCAGGTATCTTTCTGCAAGAGAGAGAGAGGACTATTGATTTAGCCTTTTTTTGGTATACTTATCAAATGCTTTTTCTTTGAAGCGTCAATAATATTTTACACAGTGAAATTGAAGGGAACTAATACCAAGGATGAACCAAATCCGGTTTCCAACACTTTGCTACTTGTGAGCAAAGCACTTAGTACTTGGGAGACTTAAGATCATCTGTTTGATGATTTCTCTTGCTACATCTTGAGTCATTGACTGAGGGCATATCTGAAAAGGTCATTTGTGGAAGTTTTATCTTAGGCTGTTGTGTCCAAAGAAGACACCAAAGTGCCTGGCATTGATTTTTCTTGCGTGGCAACATTACTCCCAGGAGTAAACTATCAAAGAGCCTATTGATAGAAACATGCCACAAGTCTGTGACTACATAGAATAGAACTACAGGCAATTTCATTTTTTATTATTACCTGTCCTTAACACAGAAGGAAACTGGACAAAACCTTAAAGTGACTATCTGAGATGCGATATAGAAGTTTAAGCTGTTCAATGCTTTTTATGGATCAAGACTCCATCAATTGAATCAAATACATAAGGTTAGCAATCAGATGCAGTTTTGGTACTTTAGACATATCCTGTGTGAATACTCCTTGGAGGAGGCTGGGAGAGCAAGAAAAGGGAAAATCAGAATACTGCTCCTATGGTTATAACAAAATATTGAAATAGAAAACAAGTCATACTCTTTCCAACAGATTTTTGAACAAATCAAACTCTACAGAGATTTGTACTGTTCCAGTATTTGAACCATGATGACAGCTGTACCTTGCAGAGGAAAAACCACTTCCACCTGATCTAGACTCATCCTCCCAAGCCTTATGATTATCTCTCTGCTGCATCTTACTTGTTGAAGGAGAAATGGTTTGCCAAGTAAGCAACTCTATCACTTATGAAAGCCTTGGTGAGATATAAGTTATGCTATGCATATACATAGACACACACAACAGTGAATTTACACTTTCTGACACCTTAAAGGCTTTTCAGAAGTCATCGCAACTTCAAAAGTGTCTGCTTTCTAGCAGGATGTATACTTGTATAACTTTTTGTCACTTTTTTTCCTTTGTAGTTTTGCTGACTGCTACAGCTTTTATTCCTGAGACATATCAAAGAATATAGATAACAGAAGTCAAAAGAAGGTAAATTCATAATCACATTCAAATGTAGTGTATAACACACATTTAAAATTATTTTTTATAGATGAATCATATTTTCTCTTGTAGTATCTTATATTTCTTTAGCTTGATAGCCTAGCTCTAGATGAGAGTCAAGAAGGAACAAATCAGTGTCTCAGTGGGAAAAAAATGAAACTTTCCTGCTGCTTCTGCAGAAGGAATTTGAGTATATTGATTAATCCATTTTGTCTCGCAATGTATAATATGTTATATAGGAAATACAAGCAGGATGGATTAATCCATTCTTTTTCTCTCAACGTCTTATATATTTTAAATTTATTTATGGGTATTACAGGAGGAGAGGGGAATGTTGTCGCTAGATGATGAGAGGATGGGTTCCTAGCATGGATTACTAGTAAAGACCTTCCCTCATTGAAAGACAACCCTCAAAATGAACACATATGAGAAAATTGCTGTCATTACTGCTGAATGCTAAATTCTTTCCTCATTCCCCTTACCATATTTTGCGTGACCTCCAGAATGATCTTTTGAGAGCCAGGTTTGTACCAGGTCTCCTTGTGTATGATGCACTGCAGAAAAGGGAGCCCTTTCTGAGCACAATTTCTATATTTTGCCATTTTTAATACATCAATCAGTCATAGCAAACAGTCAATCTCCCCTGCTAGCAGTCCTGGTGAGCAAGGCAGGGATTTTTAGTGTCAAAAACCCTCTCTGGCTCACACGTATTAATGTTGCCCTCAGCAGGAGCAGCACACACACCTCAGGCTAACGCTCCCTTCTGCCGGCACCCGGCCTGAGCTCAGGGTCATTCATTCAGCCCATGGTGTTCATCCCAAATCAGCTTGACAACCTGGCTACATGGGGACAAGTCCTTCATGGAGGTCAGGGCTGCCCACTGGGGAGAGAGGCTGAGGCTTATAAATTAATCTCTCTTCACCACTTGTTGGTCAGAAACAAAACCACACAGAATGATACAGGCGAGAGTGTGATCGACATATCAACAATTCTATTGAGTTATAGTTATTATGGGCAATCCTACCTGGGAACCTCATGGGCTCTGATCTTCTGATCAAATTGGAACTGCTCTGCATTACCATTTTAATAATTTTTGAGCTATCAGTTTAGAAAATTTTCTGAAGAAGGAACAAACTTCATTCTTACCACTTTCCAGATACAAAGAGAGAAATTACATCCACCCTTGCTTGAATTGTTTTAGTAGCACTTACCAGCGTTGATTTAGCTCCAGTAAAAATATTAGCAAGAAAATTGTCATTTACCAACTTCTCTGCATTAACTTTGAATGGTTTCTAAAGGTGATATATCAAAATATTTTAAAATAAAATCAACTTCCATATACAAAGGAAGATTTTCCATTATAAAGAATTAGATCTCTTTTTCTTTATTCTTTTTCCCCCTTTTTTTAATGTAAAGAGATGTAGGTCCCCAAGTATCTGTAAAACAAAAGAGGGAGGAAATATCAAGGGATTTATAGTTTGCTACCTACAAGTTTGAGATCTCTTCCTTTGAACATATTTTATTCCATTCCCTATAGGATTTATTTGATATTTCCTAGGCCTTTAGGGACAGTAGGGTTGAAAGGAAGTTGGACTACAGTATGAAGCCAACAGGGCAGGAGACATGAGCTGTTTTGCTGATTCCAAAATAGCATCTGAGGTTGTCAGAAAAAACCCCAAAATTTTTTATTACCAAAGGCAGATTTAGAAGGCTATTTAGCAATGGAGGAGAAAAAGTGCATCAGCACATTCTGACATAGAAAAGTTTGCATAAAGGGCATTTCCTGTGGCAGATATATTCCAAGCAGGTTTATAGCTATGCTGCAGTGCTTTCCAGTATGAACAAAACACCAAAGAATTATGAATGTTTTTCAAATTTATTAAATATATGGATGGATGGATCATCATGGTTGTATTATGAATTCTCTAAAATTTTAAAAAATCATCTTCATTTTAGTGAAGAATTTCAGATTCCATTATCTCTTAGATGACAAACTAGGCAGTTAATAAATATATGCATTGGGCCCATCCTTACAAACTCTAGGCATAGTTCAGTAAATTTCAGCTATCCCACCTTGTTCTACTAGCTCAGCTACTCTAGGATGTCATATAAAAATAGGATTTAATTTCATCTGCCAGAGCTTTTCTGTTTTGGGACAGAGAGGAGGAAAAACTTAGAAATTCTGCCCTCGGTGATTAAATTCTAATAATTACAACTCACCACCTATGAGTTACAATGAAAACAGTGAAAGAAAAGAGAAAATTTGACCCAGTAGCTCTGAAATAAACAGTTGCCAGGCAGCTCTTATTACGTTGTTGTGAAGCAACTGTTTACTAATATTTTGATTTCACTGATGACTAATCAGACTCTGGAAGAAGATATGAATCCCATAAACTCCAAAAGAGAGTCAGTAACAGATCTGGAATTATCTTCATTCAGCAAAAAATAGTTCTTTTACCCACTTGAGTTCTAACTTCCTAATGCATTTATTTAAAGAAACCAACTTTTTGAATAAGTCCTTGATGTGTAAAACTCTACCAAGTTGATGCACAATTTGCTTAGGAATTCGTCAATTCAACACATCCATATTTTCCTCTTTTTTTTTTTTTTGTTTTTTTTTTGTGTTTCAAACTTAATGTGTGTCCATCTATCAGTGTCCTGTATGCTCTGAAGTCTACACAGCATCTTTGCTTTTATGCAGGCTATAATCCCATGACGTTGTAAAAAGAAAATAGAAGTATCATTTCAAGACACATCTCATTGAATCCATTTTAATTAAAACTTTTTGAAATAGATTTTATAAACTTCCTAATCTTAGCTGCAGATTAGCTGCCTGTTTATCGGATGAATGCACTAGGTGCATTTGGGTTTGCATACTTAGAGATTACAGCCCTATTTTGTCCTGAAGGTATTTTATTTGATGAGGTCCATTTTAAGCAGCCTAATTCATGAATTAGCTGCCAGTGTAGGGCATAAACCCAATCTAATTTGAGGGACCCACATAATTTATTCTGCATGATGAATTCTCCCAAGGAAGCAGCAGAGCAGAAATACCTTTCACCAGTAAAGAGAAAGCCATGAATTTAGAATGGCAAGAAAACCCAAACCCCAGCAACAACAAACAAGCAAAAAACCCACTCCCTCCAACAATTTACTAGTACACAATACTTAGCACTAAATATTTAATACAAAAAAGCCTATGCATAATAATGATTAAATCTCTTTTAAGAATACCTTAGAAGTGAATAATATCCAGATAGTGTAACATTAGTGTAAATCATTAAAACAATTTCTATAACTTTTCTGTAATTCATAGGCAAGGAGGAATTTTGGAAACAGCATTAATCCAAGACATTCCAGTCTGGATATACAGGTAATTCTTCACTCTTTCTGCCAAGCACAGCTAACCAAATTTCATGTGCCATCTGACTGTTACAGCCTCTTCAGCTGGACTTATTCCCTGCCGAGTTCAAATCCAATAAATGCAGATGCATAATTGTACATCAGTTTTCTGATTTACTTGTTTTACAATTCATCTATGGCCTTCAGTAACTTCCAAAAGCCCTTGAGTCAAAATGGTATGAATCTGAGCAGTAAAGCTTACAGAGTTCCAGGCAATCTTCCCCCTCTTTTTGAAACTTTTCTGGATTTAAAGTAGAATACAGCCTGCTGCTTACTGGGGCCTTCTTTAAGTTGAGAAAGATCCAAATTAAAGTATTGCAAGAAGCGAATCACTCTACTCAGTTATTTGCACCTGAATATTTAGCAGTTCTATGCTTTCAAGTCTTGCCCTAGCAGATTGGTGCAACATTTTTCATTTTATATAAATAAATGTTAAGTTCTTGTAGATTTGGTAATACTTGATAAAGATGATATCTTCTTTACTTTCTTTTTATTTTTTTAAAATTCTTTTTAGGATAAGCTCCAGGCACAGGACCTGCCAAGCTGGGTGAGATTCAGGCATCCATCTAGATGGAGAACTTGCAGTAGTCAACACACAGGGATAGAGTTTATGAACAAAGCAAGGACACAGCAATTCTCCCTTCAACTGTCCTTAAAGATTTTTCCAGTTAGAAGTGCATGAACTGGCTGTTCATGCAGACTAACTGTTCAACAGCTGTGCTTTAGTAGGTTTCTTCATGAAGCCTTTCAGAAAATATGTGGAAACCACTGCCACAGAATGAGCAAGAAAATTGTGTGGGTTTTTAATCTTAGTTTACTCTAAAAAGACTTGTTATTTCAGTATTGTCTACATCTTAACTTTCAAAGTACAGGAAAATCATTATCATTATGCTCTTTTCCATACATATTGCTTTTAACATATCAGTTTTGTTGCTACACAGACCATTCTGTATCCTTTTCTGTATATTTCCTACTTCTATTTCATCCTTTATTTTGAGGGGCCAGATATCTCTATGACCAAGATAAGTGTATTTTCATCTTTATTCACACACATTTCAATATCTTTTTCCTGAGAGGTGGTAACTAATTTGGAACTCATCACTATGTTTCCATGTAGAGCTGAAATGTTTTCTCCTGTGAGCATTACTTTGCATTAACTGTCTTCAGGTTCCATCTGCCCTTTTATTGCCTAGCCTCTCAGTAACATGGCAGATTTTTGCACCTCCTTGATGTTAATATGCAGTGACGAGTCCAAATACATTCATTTCAATGAATTCTGTCCCCTGGCTTGTAATGTGTTCTCTGCAATAATTAGTTATATCCTACATGTCAGAGAACCTATAAAGATCATTAAGGCAACTTACTTGGAGCTGCCCTTTGTGAAAATTGCTACCTTTTCTTTAGCATGCCATTGATATTTGACAGTTCCAACTCCACAAAGCTGAGCTACCCTACAATATCATGGAAAAGTTTTGTACTTCTCAGTATTAAATCCTCTAATTCTCACAATTAATATAACTGTGCATGTGCCTAAAAAGGACATAAAAAATATACAGGTTACAGAAGGCAGCCTATACATTAAATACGAACTTTGAGAGAAAATATGTCCTTTTGGACAAATAAATTATCCCTCTGCAAGGACTTAAAGTGCACAGTTGCCTGTTTCAGATGCTGTCAAGACCATAAAAGGAAGTTCCCATAAGAGAAGCCACCATAGCAGGAATTTGAGATAAGCTCAGAAGGGAGGAGTTATGACAGGAAGTTGCTAATTCCAGGCCTGTCAGAGGTGAAATCTGGTTAGCACATCCTGGTTAATGTGTCTGGACAAAAATTCCCGCTGCGACAAACTGTGTGGAAGGAAGCAACTACCCATACACATATCACTCCAAGTTATGTCACAGATGGCACCTGCAATCACTACCAACCACTGAAGCACCCCCAGACGTTTCTGTGGCCTTCCACCAGAGGACTGGGTGTGATCCACAGCATTAAAACTACCCCACAGGGCAGGTAGCAGAGAAGTCCCACCTGAATGTGAACATATATTGACATCTCAAACTCTTTACTTTGCAGGCTTCCCCCACACTCGATGGATTAAGACTTGTGACCATCACTTCAACCAATAGACATCTAAATTACAACAATCAAATATCATCATCATATACGCAAGTGCTGATAACTTTCCAATATCTACTCTTGTCCCCTCTTTCTATTTCTTTCTTTCCCTTATCTATTTCCTTAACGGATATTTTCATACTTGTGTGTTGTATATTACTATAGATAACCACCCAAATGGTTATACCTGCTTTCCACTGCAGCCAAACTTTTAGAAAGATACATATATATATTTAAAAAACCCCACTGATCATTCTGTGTCATTTCACTCTAATTCACCACAAAGGACCTATCAACAAGAACCTCAGTTAGCCTCACCTTCTGGGCTGGTTGCAACACCCTCTTGGAGAAGTCAACTACCAGAACCTGCCACCAGACCACAGCAAGTTCATTAAGCAGCTGAATGATGATTGTACTGAAATGCACACTGAAATTTTAACTGGGATATGGATCCAATGACAAAGAGTTAACTGTTATTACATCATGCTTGGCTTTGAGAAACTGGAGGAGGAGCAAGGGAACAAGTATTACCTAAGGAGTCAGATAAATCCCACAGTATAGGAAGTCACAATTTGATTTGTTACTGTGAGTGAGAGACAATCACAGAACTGGGGGCTTATTTTAAAATATTATGGGATTAATCATATTATGACTTCCAAGGGAGTTATTTTTTTTAATAAGATGAGGTTCAGTACATTTCAGAGCAACTGCTATTCAGTAATTGTGAAGTACTCAGCCCTTCATAATACAAAACAGTCTCAGACTTTTTTATCTATTATTAGTGCATAGATGAAAAAATAATTAAGATTCTGAAAAGTATTGAATTTCTGATTATGCAATAACATATTGACACATCCAAAATTAATGGATAGTCTGAAAGCACAATTTATATATGTGAAATATAAATTCAAGTTTTAAAGCCTTAAGAAAGGAAGAACTCATGTCTTAATTGAGAAAAAAAAAAATTACTTCTTCCTACCCTCCCAGAGCACTAAGTGAAATAAATTGGAATCTCCCACATATTTTTTGCAGAAATTGATTCTCATGTCTAGTGTCAAAATATAAGCCAAAACCTGCAAATTTTGCTCAAACTTAACAAGGAAGAAAACCTTCATTTTATGAGATCTGAAATATAACATTTTTAGCTACTTTGAGCATAAGCAAAGGATTGAGAAACTTATCAAATTTGCATATTTCTTGTTCATTGAAGTGTTGCTAGAGACAAATAATTCTAATTATTTTGTTGCCTTCTTGGTTGAAAACCTGGGTATAATATACATATATATATATCTTCAACAGGTCACATTAAAAACAAACAGATAAAAAAAACTCTAATGAACAAAAAACCTCCACTAAATACCTACAAATCCCACATGGAAAAGCAGCAACTGGAGCATCTAAAATCTATCCATCTTTCATTACAGTGAACTTTGCATATTCCTGGGTGGTAGATGGTGTGGATTTAAACCTCCTTGGACAAAGACAAGGAAACTAATAATGTAACGCAACCATTGGTTGGTGCTCTGAGATTTTAAGTTCTGGGGAAGCACAGGACCACTGCTACAATGTCCAGCTTAATGAAAAACATGAAGTTCACATCCTCATTTTCATAATTTCCCCTTCACTGCTGGCAGGTGAAATTAAATAAAAATGTTGTTCGTTGGGTCAGACTGAGATCTTATTTGCAAGAAGTGTGAGCAAAAAGCATTAAAAGAGTTTTGCTGCTGTTCAACAATCAGAACATTATTCGTTCACCACTAAATGTGGCATAAAAGAAGACCACACTTAATTGTCTCCCATCTGTGGGACTAACACAAAAACAGAGAAGGATTTACAAGGAGAATTCATAAAAATCTTGAACTTGAACAGAAAGGAAAATACAGTAAAATACAAGTGTGATTTCATGTATTTCTCAACACACAGATGCACAGATGCTGTTCGTATCAGGTGAGCTTTCTGTTGTAAAGGTTCATTTTACAGTTTCACAGCTCAGCAAAACGAGGGACTAAGGCGGATTAAGTGTCACTGGTAAACTAAACTTTTAGTAAAGGATAAACTCAGAAACTCAGTTTTTCTGTTTCTAACTTGCAGGTTGAAAAGCAAATATTACAAGGAAAAACCTGGTCCTTGCCCACAGACATTAGCAGAAGGCAGGGTTAGGGTCTATGCATCTGGCAAAATCCCCTCCTTGCCATCCCCAGGCGAAGTGGCTCAGAGCAGGGTGACACGTTGTGACAGATACAGCTGGCAGAGGTCCTTTAAGCAACTAAAACCACTCACTGATGACACACGTGCACTGCCAGGGGCTGGAACTACTGCTGGCAATGCCACACTTGCACATGCCTGCATGTCCAGGGCTTGATGCTGCTCCACTGCTGCACTCTGGCCAGGCTGCTTCTGGCCAGCAAACAAACCACTGGGGCCATGACAATCCTGACCAGCAGTGCAGGTGAAAGAGTGATACAGGTTAACACGTGGTCAGAGTCTTATAAACCATGTGCTAATGTGTCAATCTCTGAGGGTCCAGCCTTTGCAGAGAAGTGGCTACAATCAATTAGCGAGACTGCTCTTCAGAGGCGTTTCGTAAATCAAAAGGTTTAATGAGGAAAAATAACAAATATTACAGAAAACAAATGAAAAGCCGCACAGGTGTCTCAGAAACCTCTGACACCCTGCTAAAACATTGCAAAAAGCCCTTTGTTTCCTCAGTGCTCCTTCCTAAATACTGAAGGTTCTAGGAGGCACAATTTGGCTTGCAGCCAATAGAGAGAGAGATAGGGTTTGAAGAACCGTGACAAGGTCCAATAGATGTTTCTCTCTTGGCCATGAGCCAACTGCTGCCAGGAGGGTATAAAAAAATCTAGGTAAACTTCCTAAAATGTCTAAAGGTAAACTGAAACTCTCTCCCTCTTTGGAAGAACCTGCTGGGGGTGTGGAAAATGCATTCCAACAAAAGAGGTTGGTGCCATTGGAACAGAAAGGGCATTGCATATGGGCTAATGCAAAAAAAGCAACAAAGCAATGGAAAATATGATCTAAATGAAGTTTGCTTAGAACCTTAATTGGCTGAGGGAAACAAAAAAAAATCCATCTCAGCTGCTGCCACTAGGGATTTTTTATTCATAATCACAATTCACAATTTTCTGTTCAAAATATATTGTAATCCTCTAAAGTCCTTTTTCTTGAAATAGGGAGACACATTTTAAGCATCTGATAGAATTTCTGGGAAAGAAAAGAAATGCAATAGACTAATTACTAGTTATTAATTCTGCAACAGATTAGTGTATCAGAAAAGAAATGCAGCATCTTGGTTTGTTACAGTAATATAAAATTCATAATAGGATGAAATCACAGAAGAAATTGTAATATTAAGTAAAAAATAAGCTCAGGATGATGCATGCTGACTTCTCTAATCTGATGTGTGAATCAAAGGCAAAAAAGATGAGTCCTCTAATAAGACAGACTAAGAAAGAATTAAATATTAAGTTATATAGAAGTGAGCAGTAACAGTTTTGTGATTTTTTGTTCAATATTTGAGTTTAGAGATTTTTCCTTTGGAAGCAAATGAGTGTTTCTGTGGTTTATACCTAATTTAAATTCTAAGTTTTCTGTGCTTCTCCCTGTTCTGAAAAGAACTGAATATTGCAGGCACTTAATTCACACGGTATTAAGCCAAGCCAAAGCCATGAAAATGCCATGGTGCCATTTAGTGAAAATTTATCTTTCACTGGGAATAGTTGAATTACAACTGAAATGAGATTGGAAATAATCTTTTCTTCTATAAACCTTGCACCTGGAAGACAATACATCTGTTTAATATCTTGCCACTTCTATCATTATGTGTTGTACCTGAAACTGTTCTAGCAGTAGTCACAAGGGGCTTCTCTTCTATTTCTTTTGTTAAGTTAGCCCAATTATTCTAAATGTCGCCTATTTATTCCTATGACTATTTTTCCAACACAAAGATGTTGCATCATGCTTAGTCTACCCCATGCTTGAATACATTTAAGAGCAAGAGAAATTAAATGCTAGCTAATTAAAGACTAAGAGTAAGATGCTATTTTTCTTTAGTAAACTGCTCTATCCATTGTTCCTAAACATTCTCAGACTGTGATGGCTATCATTATTTTAGTAATAAAGCAGGAGCTAATTGGAGGAATTAAAAAAATTCCATGAAAAGAAATCTGT
This sequence comes from Illadopsis cleaveri, assembly GCA_013399915.1. Taxonomy (NCBI): domain Eukaryota; kingdom Metazoa; phylum Chordata; class Aves; order Passeriformes; family Timaliidae; genus Illadopsis; species Illadopsis cleaveri. Next base: position 387,225 of record VXBB01004579.1, on the reverse strand, counting down.
GAAAAGGTTTGGTTGGGGGATTTTTCCTCAAATTTGCAAATAATAAATATACTCTTATTTTTTACTTCAGTACATAATTACCAGTTAATTACTACTGCATATAAATTATTAATGTGATCATACTTTGCTGGCATTGTAAATAAATATAAAATCTTTAGACTACTAATTATTTTCTCATTTCCATTGGGCAATCAGCAACTCTACGTCAACATACAAATTAGTGAATATGAATGACTGCATCTGCTGCACCTCAAGGGGAAACACTCCACTGCTCTTAAGTGAGCATTTATTTTGTTCCAATTTTCACTGTCTTCCTTGTTTGATCCTCTTTCTCTCAGATGTCTTTAGTGAAAGAAACATATCCAAGTTCCTAAGGGTTTATCAAAAGACCAGATGCAGTTTATTTTCAGAGATTTCAGTGTTCCCTGTACAGAACCTAAAGTACGGGCCACTGTCAACAACAATTTTTTAACTGTTGGGTACTAGAAGTCCATGTGAAGCAAAACAGCTGAATTGTGAATTGGAGCAATTTCATCATCTCTCCATGTGGAGTATGATCCTATTTTTACTAAAAAACACCCTAGAACCAGAAAAATAAATTATCTGAATACAAATTATTAAGTCAGTTAATTTTAAAAAGAAACATCAAGAAAAAAAGTCATTTTAGAACAAGGAAAATGTGCAGAAATATATTTTATATTTTTTATCAAATGTATAATTCTGTATCAATAGTGTACAATTTTTCCCCCCCACTGTTAGTCAAACGTATTTTCCTTATAATAAGTGAAAGTAAGGAGTTTTAGAACTTAGCTTTGTTTCAAAAGTATTTTTAAGACAAAACACCTTTCTGACTCAATTATGCTGGTTATTATCATTGGTAGGTCAGTGCAGGCACTTGTCTGGATCCATTGGTGTAATCCTAGGGTGCCTCACAAACCTCTAGCACTGCAACTCCTTACTGTACTGTAGGACCCTGTGTTCAGGTCGATATAGGAAAGCCACACTTAACAGCAGTAAAATGGATATTAAGAAAACATGATGATCTCAGGTAACATTTTTAAAAAAATAATTGATGTTAATTTTAAATTTTATTTTAACTACTGCCATTATCTTGCCTTTTCAAGATGGAAAACATATTTTTTTTTTCCAGGTCTAGCGTGCTGTTACAGAACATACACAGTGTGTGCACATACAAAAAGTGTACACTCACATCTTTACATACATCCAAGCTAATTGTGATTGATAGTTGCATAAAAACTTGAAAGAATTGCCAAGATATTAAACCCTTTAACTGTAAAAAAAGGGCCAAATTTTAATTCAGCTAATTAATTTTCATCTTTTTTAAATGTCCTTAAAATTTCAGCTAATAAAATACTAAAGAGATCCAACTTCTTTTCTTTTCTTTTCTTTTCTTTCCTTTCCTTTCCTTTCCTTTCCTTTCCTTTCCTTTCCTTGCCTTTCCTTTCCTTTCCTTTCCTTGCCTTTCCTTTCCTTTCCTTTCCTTGCCTTTCCTTTCCTTTCCTTTCCTTGCCTTTCCTTTCCTTTCCTTTCCTTGCCTTTCCTTTCCTTTCCTTTCCTTGCCTTTCCTTTCCTTTCCTTTCCTTGCCTTTCCTTTCCTTTCCTTTCCTTGCCTTTCCTTTCCTTTCCTTTCCTTGCCTTTCCTTTCCTTTCCTTTCCTTTTTTCTTTTCTCTTGATTTACATATGCAGAAAATGAGAGATGTGCCTAAACGACTCTGCACATTATAAATTTATTCCACAGGTGTATAGTGCTGCACTTGTCATAGAGGAACAAAAATGCTTAATTCTAGATTTCCAAAGGTACGGTGACAATGCAAACAAAGTAATACTTATAACTATTGAACTATGCCATGCAACCCAAATACCTTCCTGAGGTTAATGCTAAAAGCTGTAAAATTTCTTTCCAAGTTGACCAGAGAGATTTTCAATTTACCCAATTACGTGAAGTAGTTGGCATATTTTAGCAATTACGTTTCAGCTGTGACTATTTTGGAGCAAAACCCTACTGAACTTTGTGATTAATGCAATTCACTTCCCTCTTGTTCTATTATCAGGATGAAATTTCTAATCCCTATTTTGTTTATTTAGTCTTCTTCTTTGAGGACTCTATTGCTGCTGCAACCAGCTATTCAGGTATAGGCTATTTCTGTCCTTTCCATGATGTTTTCAGACATTCTATTCAACATACCTGTGCAAACCAACCGCTCTTGTCAAGCTGTTTTGACAGGAGTGAGTGACTGGCTACTTCAGGAACAGCATATACAGATTAGATCTACTAATTACATTCACAATAGAAAAAGCTATTGGCACACTCTTTGTCAAACAACATTTTTCCGGAAATACAAAATATTTCTAGGTACTAATGCCAGCAGATAAGACAACAGATAAACAAAGAGACTTCAGTGGATCCAGGAAGTAAGTATCTGAATATGCTTTAGAAAAAAGTGTAACTTATCACTGTCCACAGTATGAAATAAACTTAATTTTTTAATTTTTTTTTTTAAATCAGAGTGCAACTAGTCACAAAAACTTTAAAACCCAGTTACATTACATACAGAATACTTGAAAATCCTGAAGATAAGTTAGAAAAGTTGTCAAAATGGGTTAAAATCATCTTATTTAGTATTGTTGATGGATGTTATATAAAAACAAAACAATTTTTAGTAAAACACTTTAAAGTTAAACAACATGAAAAATTATCCAGCATTACGGAAATGTATACAGTGTCATCTTGTTAAAGCCTTCAGGTTCTCATATGACATAAAGCAAGTTCAATTACTTCCAGAGCTGGACATTTTGCTTGAGGATCACTTACCAGGCCAGATAGCATTTTTCAGGCCGCATATTATAATGGATTTACAACTAGAGAAAAATGAAAGAAAAAAGCATTGATGCTGACATACTAAGGTACCCTGGTGAAATTACTCTCTAGGAAAATACCTGATAACTGCAGTCCTTATTTAAGACATCATATTCAGGGAAAATTTTTTGTCATGTTTACGTTCTCTACTTTTCTTTCTGTAATATTACAAGATTTGATAAAACTTTCAAAAACCCCATATCACTCTCTACAGTAAATTTTTCTCCAGAATGTATTTAATCTTTTTTTTAAATTAATAATTTGTAAATGATCCTATCTTTCAGTAATTAAGAAGAGCACACTTTGAAACAGCTTTCAAAAAGACAAGCATTATTATGTTTCTTGTATTTGATTCTATCTTCCAATTTTTTAAATTTGTTTCCAAGAATCCTTCACACACTGTGGAAACAGGTTTAGCTTTGCTCTTTGATATCCTCCATAATATTTCTCTGTGATTTCATCTTTTCTGTTACATTTTTATTTCATAGAGTTCTTCATCAACCCTTACTATTTTCCAGAGAGTTATTTACTTCATCTATTTTTGTTTTTTCATTGAGCATTGTCTTTCCTCAGGAAATAACACATATTTTGCTAGTGGTGGGTACTTCAGTATGTAAGCCCAGAAACATACTCCACACCCACCTACTTGCCATGATATTTCAGTTACTTTATGAGTATATCTCTAGTGAAAACTGGCCATATTTCACAGTGAATGCTGCTGACACAAACAACATATTTGTTTTCATTTAGCCACATGGCTCTTAATTCTGAAATTGAGGGTGTTTGGAGCACAGGGTCATGTAGCCTCGTTTTTACACCTGTCTGAATCTGGTTGTATTCAATGCCAGATGAAGAATGCAACAGAGGGCAAGTAAAATTTCCAGAACCAGCAGTAGAAAGCTCAAAGTTATAAATCATCATCCAATCTACACCAAACAACTAAAAGCTTCCCTTTTTTTTTTTATTTCTTCCTAGCTATTCTTTCCAAATACATAAAGATCTTCTTCACAGCCTTTTCCCTTTCCTCTCAAATGGAGAGGTGTTTCTTAGGAGTACTGTTGTGCTACCTATTAGACAAATGGGACTGAGAACTAATATTGTAAATAAAGATGTTGCCCTCAGTTTTCTTGCTTGTGAATGTTTGGAGTTTGCAGTCCTGCTTTCTCATGCAGCTTCACATAAACAATGTATATTTTTAGATAGTTTACATATTTCTTCTCTAAGAGGAGAATTGTGAGTGATGGTGATGTTCACCATCCAGGTGAAAGAGGTGGTGACCCTTGTAGCCAATCTCTTAACCTTTGTACAAATATATGAATATTAGAGTCAAATTTTGAATAAAGGTAGAAGTTTCCTTGACTTCTGCTGTGCCTGCCTCATCCTTTGTGTGTCTGAAACAGCAACATAAAGGGTCATCAAAGAAAATTTCATTTATACAAATTGGAAAGAGGCTAAAAGTACTAGGATTAGACTGGTAGTTTCTCTCACATTGACCAGAATAAAACATTTCTGGCTAATTTATTCTTCTGTAAATTGCATGCATAGCAATAGTAAAACAACATAAGACTCACATTCTGGAGTATCATTTCCATTATCAAGAATAATCATCAAGAAAGATGTTTTTAACACATTTTGGTTCATCCTAATTATAGGAAGTTTTATAACACTTGTTGTGATAGATTTAATTCATCATAAGTGACATATCTTAATCATTATCATAACAAGGAATTGTTAATCAGACAGCAGATTTTCTCTGTACTGTATTTTATTATTCTTAGTCATATCTTTATACCTTGTAATTATCTTAGGAAAAAAATATATATCTCTTTTAAGGTACAATCACAGGTAATTATGGAAGTATTACTAGAATAAAGGAGCTGATCAAAAACATAATAACAATCATAGCCTTATTTTATTTAGAAAATATTCTTAATTTTAACTAATATTAAACATCCTCCTATTCTCTAGAATATATTAAAACTATTGTTTATGGGTATATGAGGTACCTGGAGTTTTATTCAATTATAAGCATATATGCTTGCTTTTCATTTAATTTTAAAACTATCTAAAGTCATCATTTGAATGAGTCTAGTTAATTAGGACACACATCTAAGCTTTTCCTTCACTGTAACCTAATTCCCCAGTCTCAGTACAGGTACATTTTAGACTATAGTAAAAATATCTGCTTAACAACATTAATAATTAACATAATTTATTTCAGAATTGGACTATTATAGGCACGACTGGACCATGCCTACTCTCTATAAGACTATAAATTTCGAAAAAAATTAGATATGATTCTGAACCTTTTTTTTCCCTACAATGGCTTGAACTCAGAAATTTGACTCCTGAGCCTGAACAACTTGACCTGATTCCTCATAAATAGGGTCTAATAATTTTACTCTCTAAAATATACTAAATATACTATTGTGGGGAGCAATATTGCTAGAGGAAAATTGCAGATGATCAGAGTGCTACAATGGAAAGGACAAGTGAAACCACTGAGCTACAGCGTATGGTTAGCATAGTACCTAACAATCTTGTTTTGGAAATTTGACAACATATGAAAATTTGTTCTTAATTGTATTCACAGATATGTGGACTATTATGCATATGAAAAACTGCAGGCAAAGGAAGTGTTTTCAAACATAAACAAATACAAAATACATTAAAATATTTTTCTTTTAAATTGCTGAAGGGGTAATGTTCTGAGGTGTTAAAAAATTTTACCAGACACAAATTTTCTGGAAATAAATGGTAATTTTACACTAAAGTGTTGTTCCACCATCAATGCTCTATTTTTTTAATAGAAGCACTATTATCCAAATGATTATATATGTATATGGAATCTCAGACCCCTTCTTGCAGTACTGAAGTGACCTAGTCTTCACAGAGGACTGCATAGTACAGGATGGAGTCCCTTAAACATTGTTGCTCCCAGTCTGACAAAGGCGCAGATTTGCAGGGTGGGCCTGTTCAACTTCAGGCAGCTTTTAGTGGTAGTTGTTTTTAGCATGGTTCACCTCAGTTCCTCTAAGTAACTGCGTCCCTCTAATGGTCCCTCTATATATCATCTATATACTATATGTACTATATATTATGGTATACTGTATATACTATATATTATAACATCTATAAACGTGAAATAATACAAGTACAAATTTGCAGATAGTGGCAAAAATTACAGACATGCCAACATATGGATTAGAAATCCTTTGATCCACAAAGGTCTGATTGTTCCTATATTAAAACAACAGGCTTATTGTTTGTCCTTTCCATTCCTGGAGGATTAGACTGCAAATGCCTCAGTGCCACGTGCGCAGCCTTGTGCATGCAAATAGTTTTAGCAGTAACACCTGTCCCTGTCAAGCTGTGCCGGGAAGTGTGCATTGGGGTGTTTAAAAATGACACCATGACAGTTGAGATCATCTAACATGCTCAAGGTAACAGGCTCCTGGCCTAATCACAAGGGGCTGGAGCCAGGGCATAATCAGTGATGGGTCCTTAACTGCAGAGTTCGTTCCCCGCCTCGGTTCATCGGAGCCTAAATCTTGCTGATTTCTCAGGCATGCCGCAAGACCCATTTGTTCTCTGAGGTTTTTCCAGAGGGAAGAAATAAAATGAGGAGAGTTTTCAGGTGGTTTGACAGGTGATCTGGAAAGTCATTGTCAGGTTTTCTTCAAAAGTAATGCATGAGCCTTTGTAAATACACAAGGAGTGGGAAGGCAGGAGAACAGTTTTCAGCACGAAGAAATAGCTCACTGCGGATTGAATTCAACTCCATGCAAAACATTTTGTAAGGTTCTAGGGACACAAAACTTTTCCAAAACTTTAGAAACACTCTCCTGGTCATGCTTAATCAGCAATTTTTCTCTTATACATCATTAACTAATATTGCAGTATGTGGACATCTCATAAGCAAGATGTTCTGAAAAGAAGCGCTCACATGATTAATTGAAGCCCTATTGAATATCTTAGTTTGTCTGAATTGAGAATTAAGCGTTTAACTTACCTGCACAATTAATTGTCTATTTTTGGAAGAAAGTGGTGTTTTTTCTTTGCTTGTTCTCTACTTTTAAATATATCTAAATAGATATTTGTTTACCTTTGGAATAGAAAATCTTTGAAATTCTCCTTTTTTCCCCAAAAGCACCCACAATCAGGTATGCTTTGTAGAAATGAAGGAGCAATCAATGCTTATTCTATACAATGAGAATACTTAAAAAAACCTGAGTGGAGAATTGTGAGGACAGTGGGCCTTACAGGCTGTGTATTACAGAAATATAGCTATTCACTTTTTAATTACCAGCCAGTTGTAATTGAAAGGTTGACTTACTGCCTAATCTTGCAATACAAAGTAGTGAATTTTTCATTTAAATTCCCATGAGAGCACTGAGTATAAACACAATATAGGAGATACAACACTATTAAGGTCTTTAGGATTCAAGTTTTCTAAATGCATCTTTCAGAGGAAGAATATTTTTTCCTCAGAGCTGTCCTGCTTATGACAAGGCCTCTAAAAAAACTTATCCTCCAAACAAAATATCCTCCACACTTAGTAGCTGAATTTGGCTGCAGAATATTTTGTTTACTTAGGCTGATTATAGCTAGTAAAAAATTTATCACACTTTCAATAATGTGGGTACTGAATTGCTTGCAGAGTACATGATAAAAATCAGAGGTGTTTGTTTTATGAGTTATTCTCCACTAGCTGCTGTTATTCTCAAGTGAGTCTGTATTTAAAAATGTTAGTGAAGACAAAAAGACCGACTTTGTCATTATTCAGAAGTTTGCCAGTTTTATGTCTGAGTATATTAGGAACCAGGGCACACAGAGCTGTACTGCATGCCACTGATTTCATTTTTCTTTTTGCATTGCTCTGACAGCAAGGTCATTTATCTTTTGGATAAGGAATAAGAAGCAAAAAATGGAAAAAGGAAAGCTATTTCATTTGAAAATTGTGTTGTGTATTCTTGAGAACATTTTGCCACTGTCAACTGCTAATTTTTATTCCACCACAAGTCAGCACACACCTCATCAGTAAGTCGACTTGGTGGTAGATTTGGGGGTGAAACCAAAGCCTCAGTGGGCATGATCTAGTAGGTTAGGATTACTTGCATTACAACTGTTTATTTTTAGTTCACATAGGACTGAAAAGAAAGGGAAAAAAAAA
>VXBB01004579.1:326385-379129 GCA_013399915.1 Illadopsis cleaveri | reverse complement strand
AAAAAAAGAGAGAGAAAGTTTACTTTTATTTGTACATTGTTGGGTAGATCCAAAGGCAGCAGTTGAGGGGTAGAAGAGAAGCCTCAGGGGGCACCTTATCACTCTCTACAACTGCCTGAAAGGGGATTGTAGCAGAATGCCCTACTTGGAATGTGATCAAGCAACAGGAATAATGCCTTCCATCCAAGGCCACCAGTGGTGGGCTGAGAGAAGCATCACAGGCTGGCTTTTGGTGTTGAATTAAATTAAAATCCATCTGGCACATCAACCTCAAATTAACATCTATACAATGAGGCAAAGATTTTGCAGCTAAAGTGCCAAACTGACCTGGATGCATATAACAGGCAGCCAACGCCTTTAGCTGTGAAAGTTCACTTTCCACAGGGTAAATTTTTCTCACATATTTCTCCTTGGGATGCGTAGAGATTCCTCCATTGGGTTTTGGGGATGCCCACCAAGAGCAGTCCTCAAAGTTGACAGAAAGAGACTATTCCATGATCGTTAGTATGGATGAGTTACATCCCTCTCTAATAATTGTTTCTTTTTGCTAGATTTAATATAATTGCTTTAATATTGTTTTGATATAGTTCACTATCCTGTCTTATACTATAATAGTAGTGTTAGCTTTTATGTTGTGTATTAAATAATTCTGATTAACTTCTTTTTGTCTAATCATTTATCATAATAAATAAATATTTTTTTTAAATATATCTGATTTGCCATCATTAAAACCTGTGGGACAACACTGTAAAACCTAAGATGTTGACAAAGTCTGAGGCTAGGACTGGATCCTGTCAGACCCAGGCTCATCTCCCTGAGGAGAAATTTAGAAAGCAAGGGGGTCCTTTTCTGCACCTTGTGACTCAACAGGAGGGCTTCTCTTATAAACTTTGCCTGGAGCTCCCACTGTACCTGCAACAGAGATTGTAGCCAGCTGGGTGTCAGAAAACAAGTGACAGAATGAGAGGACATAGCCTCAAGCTTCACCAGGAGAGGTTCAGGTTGGACATGAGGTAGAATTTCTTCATGGAAAGAGTTGTAACACACTGCCCAGGGAGATGGTGGAATCACAGTCCCTGGAAGTGTTCAAGAAGCAACATGGCACTTAGTGCAATGGTTAATTGGTGAGATGCTTTGCAATCAAAGGTTAGACTTGATGGTCTTGGAGGTCTTTTCCTACCTTAACTATTCAATGGTTCTGTGTAAAACTCTCCCTTTTCTCTAAGAAACATAACTTTCTTGAAGGTAATATTTGTTACGATTTGACACATCACAAATACTAGAAGTCAGTGCATTGGAATGAGTGGAATGTATTATAGTGTGCATAAAAAAAAAGGAAAAAATAGGAAAAAGTTGGGCTTCAAATTAAATAATAGAACTAGAAGTGAAATATCTCATTTTAAGCCTTGCTTCCAAATATCTTAGAGATTTTTTTCAGATAAGGTAAAATTATTCTACCAGGTTCCTGCTGCTGTCTTTCAGAGAAGGTCCTTGAGCTGTGAGACTCCACAACAGGCATATGAAATGGAAAGTGTTCACTTCTGTCAATTCCCAATACGTCTCCTCCACGACTGCTCTCCAACTACTTCCATTGTGAAAGCAGAAATTAACATGAAAACAACAATCCTCTTTAGGGTAAGAAAAATGGAAAGGTGTTTCATGAAAGATTTTAAAGTTTCAAATTTAATCCCCTTCAACCTCCCTCTTAAACTGAAAGGCAATAAATTTTTCAAAGGCTTTCACATAGAAAATGTAAAAAAAGACTGGAATAGACTATCTGAATAGTCAGTGCTCTTGCCTTGAGTGGCAAGGGTCTAGATGAAATGTAAAGATCTATCCTAATAGCTTGTAGACACTTGTATTTTCTAATTTGAGACATTTTGTCTGAATATTCTACGTAATTTTTTTCCTGCCTTGGAAAACAGAAAACATGAGTAGCTAACAAAAAACCCCTTGCTATTTATTGAATTCATAGGCATTTGCAAATAAAACGAAGTTCTAAAACTTAAAAAATTTGTGAAGTTACATCTGTAAGTCTAGAAAAGTTTACTGAAATGTATGGAAATCCTCTAGAGTATTCAAAATAAGTATTTTGAGTAAGGTACATACCTGATTTCCTTTTCTTTCAGTCAGAAACCCTGTACTTCTGCTTAAAAGACTATTGAGAAAATACAGGTCAGAACTAATTTGAAATGGTTGTAATGGGAAGACAGTCAGAGCTTTTCACATTACAAGTGATAGTGAGTAGAACACGACTGCAATGTTACTGGTCTACTCAGGCATGTTTTATTTTTTTTTTACTTTGTAAATTGTTGAGGAGTGTGAGTTTTTACATTCACTTTTTTTTTGTTGTTATTGCTTTTACAAACACTTCTAAAAATTCAAACAAATAAAGCATATTTTCTATTTTATTTTAAAATAGCTCTCATGCACACAGATAGATTGCCGGCAAATAGTAACTCTTTTTCAGACAGAGATTTCCTTATCATACAGCATCCAGTCTCCATCTTGAGTTGCCTCCCCTTCTCTGTATGTCTTTTTCTCATTCCATTTCATGTCACACAGCTTGGACTTGATTACTGATATCTCTCTCAGATATCGTTACCTCTATCACTGGTTTCTGGACAAGACACTTTGACCCTTTTATTTATCTCCATCAACACATTTTCCTTCCTGCAGAAGTTCTTCTCAGCTGAAATACGATGCTGTGCATTGACTACCAAGTCATAAAGGAAATTAAGCATTGGCACACGTACACATTAATCTCTGTTTTCTGCATTACTGTAGAAGCACATACAATACAACCATTGAAGACTAAAAATAGACTACAAGCACTAAACTTAGGCCCTTTTGAAAATATTTCCCATGACATACTATAGCCCTCAAAAATCTGAAATGTTTGAGTTACTAAAGCTGAATTAGGAAGGATTACCTGTAATCCTAAAGCATTTAAATCAAAGAACTGATGACTTGCACTAGCACCTAGCAATGTAAAACTCAGGCAGGGCTAGATGATGACTGACATAGCTGTTTGCTCATCATCCTTTCAACCTTGCACTTGTGCTATTCTACAAGTGCCATTCTGCTGTTTGAAATTGTCCCGCCAGCAGCTTTTAAACTAGCCATGAAGAATTTTTTTTTTCTAACAGAACTTTTTACATTCTGAATCAGTGGGATTTAATATAATGATTTAAAAGAGTTGGACTGATTTAAGAACCTGTTCAATCAGCAGCTCCTTTGATGAATATTCATCTTTCGCTTATCTTAAAATTGGATTTCATGGCTATCTATTGCTTAGAGTCACTCAAGTACTTGGCATAAACTTGTTTGAGATTTGTAATTTTTTGGGGGTAGGTTCAGCTTCTACTTTATGGATACAGAGTGTTTTGCCAGAGCCCAAAGCTCCAATAGTTATCTGCTTCAAGAGAAAGATGCAGATTCCCTGCATGAGATAGTGAGCACCAAAGAAAGACTTTCTGAAGATTTATCAGTCATATATGAGAACTGGATGCAGCATAACTGTAGGCTGTATGAATCTGCCAGGTGACTTCCATATGCAATGGGAAGAGAGATGTAAAAGGCCATGGGTATAATAGTCTCACCTCAGGTTTAGTATTAGTTAGAGAAAAACTTGGCACACTTCTTATGCCTCTGCACCCTCTATTTAGTGTGTGAAAGTCAAAAATCATTTAATATGTGTGGTTGGGCTGTTCCTCTAAAAGAGAGTATGAGAAAAGTTTTAGAAAGGGAAGAGAGAGAGAGAGAGAAAGATAGAGAATAAGAGTGATCCAGTGGTGTATATTGAATTTTAAAGCCATGTTAAACAAGCACAAATGGCACAGGCATTAACACTAGTTCGTTACAGTTTTTATAGTCCTGAGCAAGAACAGATAGAGCATGTCAAAGAGCTAGGTGATGTTAGTAACTTTTTCCTAGCCAAATACAACAGTTAGATTGAATTTTGTATTGCTGTTTCATGGTTGTTAAAATGATGACTCTGTGAAAAATTATATTGTCTTAGAGCATACTTTGATAATTTACCAAAACCAGCTGTTACTGAAGTTCACTCAAATCTATTAATTAAAACTACTGGAGGACCTATCCTAGCTTCAGTTCCTTTTTCATAGTTATATCCCCTGTAGAGCTGATAAAATAAGTAGAAAAAAACTTGAAGTATATTTTTGCATAGCTAAAATAACTATTTGTCTTGTGTCAGGATATCTATTAGTGTTAATTACCCTGTCTGACATTTAGATTCTAAGTTGATTTTGAGGAGTCAGATTTTAAAAATTCTGATTAGCAGCTTCTCAGTTAAAGAAAAACAAATAAAAATTACTTTTTGGTTTTAAACATGAAATATCCCCATGACAGATTTATTCAGGAAATTTCTTGAATACTCATGTAGGAGACCCATCCATCCAAAACCTTTACTAATCTAGATTAGCCAGAACATTATGAGACTATGTGGATCCTTATTTCCCTTTCAAGAGAACAATACTTTGCTCTCACATATATTACAGGTGTCAGTCCTGTACGAGATTCAGAACTTGCATTAGATCTGCTGATACCACAGAAAGATCGAGAATGGATGAGGGAAAAAAAAAGATAAAAATTGAGTGGGCATAAAAGCTAGATAACTGTGCTATTCACATTTAAGGTTTGATTCACAGATGACTGACCACCAGGATTTTAAAACAGGGTTCATCACAGTTCTCTCCTGGACTTTATGACCATTTTTATGTATTTTACCATTATTCCAGATGTATGCTGCCATCTAGATTCTTTTAATATGTGAGAGCTGAAAAAAATTTTACACCCTGGTATCTAAGAGACCTTCAGATCATGAAACATTTTATTTATCGGCTTACTGGGAAGCAGTACAGAGTACATTCTGCAAACAGAAGCAACTGTAGTGGCATGGCCATGAAACTAGTTGCCAGGTTGCAGCAGATTTAGGTCCCTTCTCTCTATAAAAGTTAGGTTTCTTCTGGGTATATGCAAAGGTGCAAATCTCATCAACCCTGAAGTCTATACATGAATTCAAGTTAATTTAAGGCTCTCTTTAGAGGCAGAGAGAAATTAGATGTCCCAGGCCCTGATGAATTTCAGTGTCAAACCCCCTACTTTTATCGCAGCTAGTGGTGAGAGGTTTGTCTGATTGATTTATTTTAAAATAGAAGGCTTTTAATTGCAATATATTGCAATATATTGCAACGTATTATTTATTTAATTTCATGTAAGTTTTTAAAAAGAGCCCCAACACACTCCCCTTGTCCCCAAAACATTTAGTGGAACATGTCTGTGTAATTGTATTGGGTTTGCATGGCCAGGTTTCTGTAGCTGGGGGGCTCCAGGTATGGCTTCTGTGAGAAGCTGCCAGAAGCTTCCTCCATGTCCGGCAGAGCCAATGCCAGCTGGGTCCAAGATGGATGTGCTGCTGTCCAAGGCTGGGCCCGTTAGAAATGATGGTGACCCCTCTGTGACAACATATTTAGGAAGAAAAAAAAAAAAGTTAATGCACAGATGCAATTTGGGCCACAGAAAAATGGACTGAGAATATGTGAGAGGAACAACCCTGCAGACACCAAAGTCACTGGAGAAGGGGGAGGGGAGAAGGTGCTTCAGACACTGGACCTGAGATTCCCCTGCAGCCCATGGTGCAGCCCATGGTGAGGCAGCCGTGCCCCTGCAGCCCATGAAGGACCACTGGAATGCAGAGATCCAGCCCGTGGAGGAGACCCACAACAAAGCAGGTGGATGCCTGAGAAGAAGCTGTGAAGTTATGGGAGGTCCATGCTGGAGCAAGATCCTGGAAGCAAACTGCAGACCCATGGAGAGGGGATCCCATACTGGAGCAAGTTTCCTGGTAGGACTTGTGACACTGTGGGGACCCACACTGGCGCAGGCTGTGCCTGAAGGGCTGCACTCCATAGAAGAATGACCCATATTCCAGTAGTTCATAGAGAACTGTTACCTGTGGAATGAACTCACCCTGGAGACATTCATGGAGAATTGTCTCCCATGGGACGGACCTTATCCTGGATCTGGGAAAAGAGTTCTCTCTCTGAGCAGAAGCAGGGACAACATGTCATGAAATGACCATAACACCCATTTTCCATTATCCTGTGCTGCAGGAGGGGAGGAGGTAGAGTTTGGAAATGAGGGAGGGTTTGAGGGGAAGGTGTTTTCAATATTTATTTTACTTCTGATTATCTTGGTCTGATTTTGTTAGTAATAAGTTCAGTTAATATCCCTAAGATGAGTCTGCTTTGCCCACAGTGGTATTTGATGAGGGATCTCTCCCAGTCTTTATCTCAACACATGAAACTTTTGTTGTATTTTTTCTACCCTGTCCAGTTGCAGAGGGGAGCGGCTTTGGTGCGTGCCTGGTATTCAGCCAGGGTTGACCCACTACAGTAATTCAGATTTTTAAAAGATAGGCGGGGCCCTTTAATCTGAAATGCACCTCTTTCTACTAGGTATAGGATGAATGCTTTTAAGACAATACTAACTCCAAAGCCTGATTGGATGGGGCTTGGAGCAACCTGAGCTAGTGGAAGGTGTCCCTACACAGGTGGTGGAACCAGAGGATCTTTAAGGTGCCTTCCTGTCCAAGCCACTCCATGATTCTATAATTTCGAGGTATTAAAATCACAGTAAACATTTCTCATTTTAAGTGTAAGAAATATCAAAAACCAGTAACACTGCTAAAAATAACTTAGTCATAATGACTGTTATTGATGCTCACAGTATGAATCAACAGAAAAAAACCAAAGCTTGCTCTCAGAGTGATCAGTATGACAAATGGTTCCAGTTAGCTTTGATGATCCATCTTCACAACTTTCTGACTTGGAAACAGTTTGCGTGTTCAGAACTGGTCAATGACTCACTCCACAGTCATTAAACAAACATCAGTATTTGTAGAAGTCTTTGCTGCTGTAAGAAGACTAATTTTCAATTGCATCAAAATGCAACAGAGATAAAAGAGCAAATTTATATCACATCAAAATAAGCTGCATGTCTTTACATTCAGTGTCAGACTGTAATTCTAGACTATTGACAACACCCATACAGCACTTTTTGATGCTGTCCATCTTTACAATGGGTTACTTTTGCAACGCATACACTTCCATAAAGCATTTGAAACCATTCTCCTGGATATCATACAAAGATGACACGTTACTACCATTATCTAGCTACTCTTTAACTAAATAAATCTATGATGCAAAAATGTTTTTTTAAGTAAGCATAATTTCTGCCTTTTTGTATCGTAGGTATTTTTTTTTGTGGCCATGATCTGTGATCAAGAGTGACTATAGTCAATGAAGACAAGCATTAAACATCAATCATTATTCAATATAGAGCTGTACATGTGATATAAGGCGTTTGTAGAAAGTATGTCCACTTTTTTAACATGTATAAACATGAGGTTTTTAATGGATCCCCACCTCTGACATAAAAGACAATACCAATTCCATTCTCTTCAGCTTAACGTGTAAAAATGCTCTAGATGTGAAGACAAAATACCCATACCTGAGAAATGCAAGCAAAAATGATGCAAATTGGCATATTGATATTGAAAAAAATGACCTTTCTTGATGATTACACTTTCACATAGCCCAGAAGAGAGGAAAAGTGGGGTAATATAAAAAAGTGGTTGTATTTCCTCAAGCTGTATTTCAACCTATTCCACTCACATATGACCTGAAAATGAATCGCCCAAGCACAGCATGTGGATTTTTATGAGATGATAATTTCTGTTCTTACAGGTAAAGTTGGATTAGTAAGTGCCACACTGAAGTACAAAATCTCCACTTCTGGCTCTCAGACTTCGCATAAATTTGTTGTAAACTGTACAAATACTATATAAATTCTGTGTCTGTTTTGCTACTTGGCAGAAAGACACAGACCTCTACCTGTCCTAAGAAATTTTTCTCCAGTGGTACAGAATCCATATTTTATCAGTACGGAATACTTAAATTTTGGCAAAAACATTAAGCCTCTTTCTGATCTGACACAAGATATTGGAAAGATTATATTTCCAAAAATATAATAGCTGATGTTATTCGCTTTGTCTGCAAAAATTACTGAGCACAGGAACAGATTTCCCAGAGAGATGGTGGAGTTTCCCTCAGTGGAGATACACAAGAACTGTCTGGACACAATCCTGTGCCATGTGCTCTGGGATGACCCTGCTTGACCAGGGAGGTTGGACGTGATGACCCACTGTGGCCCCTTCCAACCTGACCCATTCTGGGTGAAAATGATTATATCGATCAAGTGAAAAACTGTCCTTAAAATCAGCAAATTTTTGTTTCTGTACCTCAGCATGTTAGTTACAAAAGAGAGCGGAAAAATACTATTTTAACTTATATTATAACAAAAATGTATAAATCTGTATATTCAATTTTGTCTGAATTTTATTTGTCCTTAGATTGTAATATAAATAATAATACCAATTGAGAGGGCATTTTTATTTTGTTTCTTAAAAATAGCTTTTTCAGTACAAAGGTTCTCTTGGACACACTTTATATTAAGACTACATTTTTAAGTAGGTTATCAATTTTCAACAATTGTTATTGCCACTGGTTAATCGCACGTTACAGCATCCGACTGGAGAAAGTGAGGTTATAAAACAGATTGATAAGCAGTTGCAACACATTTTGCAGTTGAGCTTATATGTAATTAAAACACATGAGCTGCACTCCACAGTATGCTCATTACAATGCATGTTAATTATTTATTAATTTTTTTTCAAATGGAACTGTTATAATGAAGTACAAATTAAACCATTAGTCACAGATAGTGTGAAAACTATAAGTACGAATTTAGTTGCAATGCTTAGTTTTTTATGAATTTAAGGATCTGTCAATTATAAGAAAGTTATTCACAAGAAAATGTTTAACCTTAGTGATTTTATAGTAGCATAGAATATCTGCTTCCAGCAAGAAAGCAGTGGGACTGTGCACTTCAAATTTAAAGGTTTTATATTAAGGCCATCCAGGACTGTATTTGAAAATCAAAAAGAGGACATCACATTTCATGGCCAGTACTTAGATTATTATTGCAAGCAGTGGGTTGATGACATTGAAATATTTTAACCAGAAACACTTTCATTCTACCAGCTTCTGCAATTCACATAAATATGTTTACTTTTCAAGATATTCCAGTACATAAATTTTCATTTTGATGGGTACCAATATTGCTCATCTATTTTTCTGTTCAATCTAATCATCTCAGTGGAATATACTTTTGTCAAAAACCTCTGAGAAAGCTCATTTTATGCCTGTGAAGAAAGAAAATGGAGCTGCAATGTTATTCCTTGCTCTGAGGAGAAAATTCATCTTTTCAGCCTTTTTTTTTTTGGCAGTTCTAGTCACTTTCTTGACAAATACACTTACTATGGCTTATATTGTAGAAGTCTATCAAAAAGTCCATTCAACCTGTGTTACTGCCTTCCCAGCAGCACAAACACTGGGGGGAAGTTCAGGGGAAAGTTCAGGGGAAAAGCTGGTATCTTTCTGTGAATCTTTGTGCATAATCTTTCAAACTTCTTCCCAACCAGGTGGTGTTGATCATGGTCAAAAATTGCACTCAAAATTTTTCATAGCACCTGAAGTTTAAATTGCCCTAATGTCTTAGGTAAGTCTCATCCAATCTTCTTTCATAACTCATTTGTTGGGGGTAAAAAACAAGGATAAAAGACAGCTGTGAAATTCTTTAAGAGTAGATGTTAATTCTGAAAATGTCTGAGTTTGTTCAGATGTGGACCACTGTTCAAGATCTGTCTCCAGTCATATTTTAATTAACTTTTCAAACTGAGTCAGAGAAAAGGGAAACATTTGTTTAGATAACATAGTCAAGAGAAAAAAACCCTAGACATTCACAGGAAAACTTCACCTCTTCACATCTTAATCCAGATCCCAAATTCACTCATATGGTTTACATAAAAAAAAAATAAGATATTTCCCACATTGAGAACATAATGAAAGTCAAAGTGACCTCAGCTGACTTAGAACAACCAGGTCTAACACTAGATTTCTTGGAGCAGAAAAAGTACAGTCATCCCAAACACTTTCGTTTTTTCCCTCCCTCTCCCTCCAGAAAACAGCTATTTTGATAGTAAGAATGATGCTCAAAAAAAACCCCAAAAAAACCCCTTTACACATAACCTTAACCATCACAGTAGTCATGGTAACCTGATCTTAACAGTAGGACATCTTGATAAAAAAAGATAGACATAACAGGAGGCAAGCTACAAAGACGGCCTTTTGAGCAGTTCTGAAATAACTTCTCTGAGGTAAATGGTGATGAAATCTTTGTTCCTGTTGCATAGTTTGAGCTGTTTCCCTCTCTGTGGGAAAGCGTGTGTTTGCTCTAAACCCATTTCAAAGTGTTTATTTTAGCTACATATCTTTTTTTCGTTGCAGGGTAAATATTGAATAACTCAACAGTGTATAATTCACTGGAAGAAAGTTGATTTTCCACCTTCCTGCTTACTCCTTTGCGTCCGTGGGTTTCCCTATGAGGAAGAAAAAACAACAACAACAAAATATGTGAAGCAGTGATTTCTATAAGTATTTCTGTTTCTTTCTAAGGGTGGCCAATTAGATGCGAAAATCCAAATTTCCTAAGTTACCTCATTTTCAACAAAATTACTGGAATTTGATGTTCAGCTATCTTTGAGTCTCTGCGTTGACTCACTTATTTCAGAAAGTGTAATTCCTAACAGGATTTGGTTTAATGAAGATGCTGAGATAAGAACCTTGTCAACTCAGCTGTCTGTAGCCTACCTAAGCAGGACCCAGAAACTTTCAGTTCAATGAGATTAGTAGATAACTTCCTCCTGATTCCTTAAAGTTGACTTTTCATTTCATCCCCTTGTTTATGAATTAATTATAAGTGATTTTTTTACTAGACAGATCACTTTCCCTGAGGTTTGTGAGAGTCATGAAAAGACATTCAGACAATACTGAAATAGTTAATACAGTATTAAGCAAATATTCTTCTTTTACTTTAAAACTCATACATTATTGGAAAACCTATTGAAACATAAATCTGAAGGTTTATCACAGTCATTGATTTTTTTCTTCTCTGTATTTAAAAACTATTTCATTTAAAGGTTCAACTGTCAGAAAAGGCTGAGAATTCTTTACATTACAACCTAGATTCTTCATCTAGTTAATATGCAAAATATATTCCCTCACACTCAAAGAGAAATGGGCTGCTCTACATCAGCCCATACTCAACATTGCTCAAATTTATTGGACGGTGAGGACATGAGTGAAATTTTGTTAAATATTTTAAGTGCTTAATTTTTTTCAGTTTTTACATAGATAACGAGAAACACAGAGAACCGTCCTCTGCTGGTATGAATTGCAGTAGACTGGGGAGTCTATGGCAGTGTAACAATCAACATTTGCTGGGCTCTGTCCCTGGAAAGTCATCACGTCAGAAATGACTATCCCTGTGCTGTCACTATAAAGAAATTATTTTCTATTTCCTACGAGTAAAAAGACCCCAACAACCTCTTTAGTCAAAAGAATGTGCTTCATCGAAACCTCATTGAAAAGAAGAAATATTGTATGAAAATGAGCTCTCAACTCTAATCTGGGTGGAGATAGTTTTGCTTGGCATTGTTTTCTCATTTTCTAAAGGACATTCTAAGCTTCCTTTTTTAAAAAAATGTTGTTTAAAATTTTTCTTTTCTTTTGTGTGGGGATTTTTGCTTGTTTGGATTGTTTTTTTTTCCATCTTTGCTTGCTAGCTGAAACAGGAATTTTGGGGCCATGATGTCCACAAGTGGTTCACATATTTTTGCTACTTGCCTGATATTTTCTGAGAAGATTGCTGACATAACAACATTATGACAAGGGGCAATGGTTTTAAACTGAAAGAGGATGGATTTAGATAAGATGTAAGATATAATTTTTTTACAATGACTGTGGTAAAGCACAGGAACATGTTTCCCAAAAGGGTGGTAAATGCCCCTGTTTGAGGAAAACCCTGGAAATATTCAAGGTCAGCAACCTGATCTAGCTGGATATATCCCTGCCCATTGTAATGGGATTGGATTAAGTGACCTTTAAAGGTGCCTAACTCAAACTGTTATATAACATTCATAGAAACAGATTCTCTGCAAAAGTTTTGGATTATAAGTAGTAAAAACAACTGGAGAACTGACATATAAATTAAAAAAAAATCCATGTTTTTTATAACTAGTAAAGAAATAAAAATAATTTGCAATCCCAAAGATATACTTCTATAAACTAATCTGTTAACTACTTTTTGAGATTCAGAATGACCAACAGCAATATATATATATATCACTGAGAATGCAAATGAAATAAAGAGTGCTGAAGATACTGCTTCCTTTGTACTACAAGATTTCAGTTTAAAGCCTGAGTTTGCATTCTTAGCAACCCTGGTATTGCAGACTTCTTAAAGCCTGAATATATGTTGAAAAGTACTGAATTTATGCAGAGTGCTGAGGTCACAGCACTAGACTAATGCAGAATGTGCTGTTATGGCCACCTTCACAATTGGCCCTTTGCTCCAAAACCTTTTCTGTCCTTGCTAGTTGTGAAATTATATCTTTATATATTTTGGAATGATTTTGTGCATTCTTTCCAAAATGTAACTAAGATATTAACAATTCTCGCACCCTTTTCATTCTCTTTGGGCTGTTTCTCCTGGTAACACAGAAGTACTTGCCAAGTAGTTAAATAAAAAAACACCTCTATAGCTGACCTTTTTTTCAGAACTTAATTCATTTTTGGTGTTTTTAATGGTGTGTGAGGCAGAGCAGGATCCTTTATAGACTGTAACAAGTGTCTGGAGAATTATACTAATTCTCACCCTGGTTTACAGCTGTTGAAATTCCATTAAAAGCAAGGCTACTCCTCCCCCCATTGCTAAGAAGTTCTTTAACCTTCATTCTTGACATTACCCATTGAAAGCAGAAATTGGAAACACCAGCAAAGCACCAAAATCTATAACTCATTGTATGAGTTTGATGAAATTATCATGAGACAGAGTAAATAACTTAAGCCTCACAACAGACTGGAATTCCAAAGAAGTTTGTTTGCTCTGTCTGAAAACAGATCATTGCAGAAGAACATCAACTTACGACAAAGAAGAAAAGGCATCACTGGCTCTGCAATGTGTACTGACTGGATTATTTGACTGAAGTCAGGCTTCATTGCCAACAGGTAAATAAACAAACCCTAGTTTTACTGATCACTTACTTGTCTCACAAATATCTGACAAGCATGAAAGTCAAACATAATTTAGATTCTTTTATGCTCTATCAGAGCATCATTTCTGTGTTATTTAAATGTTTTATTGTCTGTGTTTTGGGAGGTGTACATGTGTTCCTTGTAATCCAAAGAATATTTCTCACGAATACTCTTTTCTTTTCCCCTTGCTAATTGAGTTGTCATTGCCCATGTTACCAAAAAATCTTTGTCCCATTTTAAATTGTTTCTGCAAAATGTTATTTTATTTTCATTTGATTTAAGCCAGGTTGAAATTCCAAGTAGAATTTACATTCGTCTCCACAATAGCACGGCAGACAGCTGAGCCAAATTTACTTTATTTAATTCTCACAGGAATTTATATTTTTCAAGTAACTGATGTTTGAAAGTATCCTCATGTATCAACTGAAGAACTTGAAAAAGCTGAATAATGATTTTCTTTGGGATAACAAAGAACAAAGTGAAACAACATGTTTGCAAGCTTAAATTGCAGAATGCGCATACTTGAGCTAATGATAATATTTTGGTGTTTTGCCATGCCAGCCTATTTACCACTTCCGTTGCAATGGAAAATATTAAGTCAATATGAGCTGATAAAAAAATTATTTATATGAGAGTGCATATGTGTTTGTCTATGCAGATGTAAAAACAAACATGTTTTCTTCTACTGAAAGCAGAAATGCCAACGAGTAAAAAAACCCACACATCAATTTTAAAGAGGTTGCACCTGCCCAATGTTCTACCAGTTGAGGAGTAAGAAAAAAGAAGATAAAAAATTTCCCATTATCAATATCATGTCTTAGGTCAAACAAGCAAACACAAAATTCTAAAAGCATCAACACCCAGAAATTACTCTCTTACAACAATCACTCTGTTTCTTGTGTTTCTTTCTATACTGTGTTTCTTTCTATACTTGTGTCTCTGATCTATACCCAAAGTCCCAATAGTTTCAATGAAAGCAGAATGTGAGGCCAAAGGGTTGCAGAATGCCTTACTTAAATATTGGTCTGCCATCAGCATCTTCTAATAAAGCAGCAGGGAGAATGCAAAGGAGTCCTTAGCATCAGTATAGTTTTCTTTAGTCCTTGGATACATTTGCTTGCATGGCTACCATTCCATTTCTGTTAATGATGCTGGGAACACCGAAAAGGACATCCATACCGATCAGGTTCAAGCACCTTAATGCATGATAAACATATAGTTACAGCCAGTGGTTACTCTCTGGTATATTGCAGCTCATATAAATTTTTACTGGAGGAGTACAGAAATAAAAACTCCAGATGCCATTTTTTACCCTGTTCACCTTTTGCTGGTCTTGATCCTACAAATGACTTGCAATAATAACTTTATAGATGTGCTTAGTAACTGCCTCTGTGATGCTGCTTCTGTGGATGAGGATACTCTCTGAAGTCAAGTATTTGCAGAATCTCCAGCTTAGATAATAAAACCTTCAGTGTCTTTCTTCATTTGACGTGATTAACAAGAAAAGAACAATGAATTGAATTCTGTATTTACTTTTCTTACAATCTAATGTTCTCGTTCAGAAAATGGCTCTGTACAGGCAGACCTCTTGTACCTTTACCTGAACCCTTTTGGCTCCCACTGAAAGTAAATGTAGGCTTTAAAAGCTGTTTCAAAACAGAAAGACAAATTAGAAGAAAAGCTAACTTCTTGCATCCCTAACCATTCAATATTAGCACCAATTGTCATTAGAGGAGCATGGCAATTTTTCTGTTTTAGAACAATTAAATGTCAAATCCTAATATTAGACAAAACTGTTCATGAGTATAATTTCAATTTCTGTTTCCTCTTCAAAGAAAAAAAAAACTTTTAACAATGTAACTTTAGGCAATTTAATCTTTCTCTTAGTATTTTTCAAAAAGCTCATTTAAGACAAGGAATTAATTTCCTCTCAGTGGTAAGAACAACAGGAACAGATTTTTCCATGAGGAGAAATTTGTATAATAAATTATTTTCATTTACAGTAGTGGTTTACTTTAGATACTGGATCTAAATACTGTGTAGCCTTCCTC
This sequence comes from Illadopsis cleaveri, assembly GCA_013399915.1. NCBI lineage: Eukaryota > Metazoa > Chordata > Aves > Passeriformes > Timaliidae > Illadopsis > Illadopsis cleaveri. The sequence goes on along the minus strand of VXBB01004579.1, from coordinate 363,840 downwards.
TTCATCTTTCATCTGGTCTGACTCACAAATATATGAAAACAATTTTGTCTTGCTATATGGCCATTTAAATAAAGTGGTATCTAAAAGTTCAACAGAAAGGCAAAATGTTTAACATGGAAACACTTCTTTGCAGCTAAATTTTCCCAGGGTATGGTACAATGCATTAAATTTGAAATAAGATATAACATGGAGAGCAAACTTAGAAAAAACAAATAAATAAATATGTGTAAAAAGGTGTCTCTTAAGAGATTTTTTTCCACAGACTTTGAGGAAAATAACACAAGTTTCATGCTTTTTACCATGTTGTTTTTTATTACTGAATGGTTTCTCAAGGCAGAAGACAAAAAGGGTACTTTATCTTCTAGCTTTGCGATTCTTTGGGGGGAAACAGCTTTGCTTGTGTAGTCCCTCTTCTCATCCGATGTGCAGTTGTAGTGCAATGTCACAGTGCAGAGGAACAGGGCAATGTGGTGTCGGGAAGTGTATTAGCAGCATTTGGAATTAAGATCAAGGATGGAGAGTACTGCTTCACTGATTTTCTAGGTAAACATGCCAATTTCATTCTCCTATAAGAAACATGAAACTTTTCATAGGGTGGAAGATGCACCTTGCATCAATGAGGTTGTATTATGTCTCATATACCCATTAGACAATTCTGACAAAGAAAAAATACTTGTCTCACGACAAAAAAGATAATCAATCAATAATCTCAGCACACAAAAGCACGTAATTTCCATGGTCTTTATTGAAAATTAGCATGTTTTGTCCAAATACTATGAAATATCTTCCCTTTTGGACAAAGATGCAACTTACAATATGTAAGCAAAGGTTGTATGAGGTGATGAGGTGTACAATATACAAAGCTAGAGTTCCTCTTACACTTTGCATTACAAAAAAATTGGGATATGACTCATTTTCATTTTTAATGCCTCAAACACATATTTAAACTTTTTTTTGGGGGGGGATGGGGAGGGGAGGGGGGGGGCAGAAATTTGGCTCCAACAACTGATTACTGCATTTTAGAAATGCTAGACAAATGTCCTGAGCTTTCTCTCTAAAATATTTGTATATGAGAAACTGAAGTCAGGCTCAGATTTGTCTGTGTTCCATAAATCTAACAAAGAAAAATGCATTGTAGATAAAACTGGGGCAATCACAAAATAATTAAAAAGTCATTCCAATTTTCTCTAATTGTCTTAAAGTCTGATTGAAGCTGTATAACATCTAGAGAAGGTCTTCAGTAGGATGTCATCTCATTTAAGTGGAGAAGGGAGCAACAAGGATAAAAATATCATTGTTTCTCCTACCTAGGAATATTTGATAACCTAGGGAACTAGTCTGAACATTATTATCCAAGACGTTGTCTTAGATGTAAGTGCTCCTAGACCATAGGATGTCTCTGTATTTCTACAATTCATTCATCATCACCAGCAGGAACTATTTCTAAGGAGTTGCAAACATGCTGAGAGTCTGAAATTAGTTTTCTTGGTGATGATATGTGATGTAAGAACAGGACAACTTGATTGTCATAATAATGGAACTGCCAAGCTTTTGCCAGGGAGGGAGGCAGAAAAAGGGGGAAACATGAAACACATTGCAATTTAATTCTGGTATTGGTCCAAGATTGCTTTAATTTTACTCATCTACTCTGAGAGCCAGAAAAAAAAAAAAATAATTAAAGCCTTCTGACGCTAAATGGCTCTTGGGGGACATTTTCATTTGTACCCTGTATCCATATTTCACTATGCTAGTTTTATTTGTCATGGTCTCATTATTTTTATCTTGAGAAAATATTCTTATTTTAGCCTAATTGGTTTCCCCAGTACAAACAACAGAAAATAAAAATGGGACACTTTCCTGTAACCTGACAAATATTTAAAGAATTTTGATGGGGAAAGATAAAGCTAGGTTGATTACAATTGCTTTTCTTGGGTAACTCTCATATTCATAATTGTTGGCTGTAAAAGTTAAGATGAAGGAGAGATTATATTTATATGTAAGACATTTCAACAGAAAAAGATCTTCATGTGCCCTGTATTATTCATATATATAATACATAAGAATATTAATTGTATATATTTATTACATATAAACAACAGAATTTTGTATACCAGTCAAATTTTCTTGATAGTATAAGAAAGCTGAGGAGTAATTGCTGTAGAAGTCAAACTGCAGGTAAAATCCTGAGTAAGCAGAACACAATTTTAGTGATGGAATTCCACAGAAACATCAAGGTCAATATTCCCTTGTGAAATATTACACTGTCTCATTACTAAACTACCTGAAACCTACACTTCATGGAGTGATATTAAAGTTCAACAAACATGTAGCAGAGCTGATTTAGCTAAACTGAATTCATACCCCTCACTGAGTTTCAGAGTGATTGACAGTCAGCCACTTTATCCAGTTATCTCCTGCTGATGCTGCCGAGGTCTGATCCTGTTTCCTTATCTAGATGAGATCCCAGGCAAGTGTTAATGGTGGCACCCGAGTGCCTTATCTCCCAGAATGAATGTCAATACACATATACTAACCTTCTTATTTGAGAAGTCAGCACATTAACCGATACTTGGATTTGGATATCATGACAAAATAATGTATTTTATTTTCTTTAAGGCATCTCCATAAGGATTCATAAGGATTGTGAATGTCCTGTATTACTGCTGCTGTTGCTTCAGCAAACAGTAATATGTCTATACAGTGTTGCAGCTTGCATAAATGCTAGGCAATGTTAACGTGTCACTGTCTTTAAGTAGCAAACAGCAGGTTAATACCTTCACCAGAAATTGCAAACAATATGGTTTTGCTCTCCCCATTGTAATGGAGCTTTTTGAACAGCAAAAAAAAAAAAAGAAAAAAAAAGCTTGATTAATTTAGTGACTACTAATTAATATATGGTGGTCGAGCCTGTCGATATTCACTGACAAGGTTATCATCAAGATGTCAATGAGAGGCATAGTGAATATCTTAAAGCGTTCAATGGATTCCAGCCAAGAAATAATAGAGGGGAGAGTGGCAGGGATAGATAGTAAAAACTATTGTACCACTGAGGAAAACCAGAAGCAAACGCGAAAAAATGTCTGAGCCTCATGTTTGCTCTGAGGAAAGTTTGTTTTGTCTCAGCAAGAGACTGATCATTAAATAGGAAGCAGCTTGTGTTCCCAGTGTTCCTTCTACTGAAGTAGAAAGAAAGTTCTGTCATTAACTCCATAAGTAGTAGAGCTGGCCGCATAGTAGATGTCTCAAACAAACAGATAAACAAAAATCTCTTCTATAGGTTAATTTTTTAAAAGAGGATTGTAACAATCTTTAAGTGCTCTGCTTAACAAAAATCTGTTAACAATGTATGTCTTCAAGTTTTTCGGAATCTCTCAATACCAGATAGGCAGAGAACTGCTACTACTTCTCATTTAGAAAAAGTACAATGCATCATAGAGATTTTTAGAGATATAAAAGTGTTTAAAGATGAAAATGTGACATTTGTGAAAAGCAGGTGAAAGCTAGACATGTAACTCTTGAAGATATTTCAATCATTATAAAGCAATGGAAGTTAAATATATTGACACTTTGTCAAAATAACACTAGTTATATCATTAGTCACAGGCATAAATTTCAAAAACCTGTTGTTTGGTGACTTTCTAGTGTCACAGAGAAATTTTGGATTATAAATAGCTGCCGAGACCCCTTTCTGAAAACCTTGCCTCTGAAAAGGCATTTGAAAGTTTTCTTGGAGCCTATGGCAATATAACTAATTAAAGTCAAAGTCAGAGTAATAATATTGCATCACTAATTCATGGAAAGATATTTAGCTGAGAGCTTTATGGTCACAAAAAATCTTTGCCAGAAATATGTTCCACTTCTCCACGTGCTTTAACCGACTCTTGTGAGTTTGTGCTACATAAGGATTTGGCAGATTTAGCATTAAGGATTTAGCATTAAAAGATGTCTCATAAATGAACAGAAATGCTCATGGAATATTTTGTTCTAAATGTTTCAGAAGTAAAGAAATCCTGAATTCAGAGAACTATCATTTTTCTTCATAGCATATTTTTATTCTTAATCATTCATACACATGTTCTTGAACTACTCCTCACAAATCTCCTGCCACCTGAACTCCTCTGCTTCGCAATATTCTTTCATCCTATAATCTATTTCTTTCTCCTATACTCTTACTTCTTCTTCTTTCCTATTCCCTCTGCCATTTCATTTTCTGCATGTTTCATGATTTTCTTTTGGACTCACAGTGATTCTTCTTTCCTGTTCCTTATATTAATAATGTTTGCTACAAGGATGAATGACAAGGATGTCTGAACAAATCCAGTATGCCTCTTTTATTCTCCACAAAAATCCTTGTGAACAAAAAAGTGACTGTCTGCATTTCACAAGGACAGGGAACACAGTGCCCTGTACTCAGAGGAATAGGTTATGGTTTATTCTACTTTGAGTAAAGAACTTCATTGAGAGTGGCAGGAACTAAAGCACCTTAGAGATTACTGTTTGTTCCAGCTGAATTGTCATTGTCACTCTGCAAACTGTGACCTGTCTGCACTTCTTTACTGAAGTTGTCTCATAATTAACAAAGCTACTGTGCTCTGAACCCTGTGAATACTGTCATAAAGGGCATTGCTTGGATTGTCCAGCTGGCAAATAGAGTTTGGCCCTTACAGGAGCCTTGGGCATCCTGTTCTGCAGGTGACATTGATTAGATGTGCTGTAAGAAAGAGATGACATTTTAAAGGTTTGAATATGTAAATGATTTTTTTCCCCACAGAAGGAATAGCATTATGAAATGTTACAGAAATGACTCCTACTGCTCATTAAAAAAACCCACTAAAAAAAGGAAAAGGTTCATACCTCCTCACGTACTCTGAGAGAAGGAGCAAACAGGAGCTAAAACCGGAATGACCTGAGATAAATCTGTATGTTGAAAACTATGTTCAAGACTTATAATTTCTATGCTCTTAAATGTGTGGACACTGAATGGTTTTCATGCCTTAATTGTGTGACTGAAACAGTTTGCTGTACAGGTCAGCAAGCTCTCTGCTCTCCCTCTGTTGGGTGTCATAGACTTAGCAACTCCAGTCCTTCTTCCCACAAGGCCACGAGGTTCCTGAGACTTATGATCTCTCTCACCACCTCTTCCTCTCACATTCTCCTGCCAGCAGCAGAGGTGATAAGCAAACCTTCCCTCTGCACTGCAGTTCATCTCACTATTCCCATTCCACCTAGCTGGGCATAGCCTCAGACTTATCAAGTCTTGTTTGGTAACAGACTTGAAAACATATTTCAGGAGTTTCCCTGCTGACAGTTTTTCTTCAAGTTTTTAAATGGTGAAACCACAGACTTTTCTGCTGCAGTAGAAGCCCACAGGCTTCCTCTGCAGAGGCAACCTGCTGGATCTGTTACCTGCTCTTACCCAGGCTTGGTGTTTTGCAAAGTGGAACAAAGCAGCTGCTGAAAGTACTTCAAGTAGAGGTGCATATTATAGTCAGATCCTGCAAACAGAAATTTTTCCTTCCATGGGGCACACACCCTAGGGGCAGCATAGAGCAAGGACTCCCATGCCTGGACTTAAACCTGATAAATGCTCCTGCATGGTCAGAATAAAGGTAATATGAGAGGAGCCAGTAGAAAAATCAAACAAAATCCAAAGATATAAGTTAAATATGTTTTCATCTCTTTGTAACAACTTTAAAACCTGTTTAAACAAATTTTTTTTGTGTAGGTATGGGTATGGGCATGAAGTGATCTACTCCCTTTTCAACCAGATTAATCACTGTTTTCCACTGCAGAAGTAGTTAGCACAAGTAATATAGAAATAGAGATGTGCAAGCAGAGAGAGAGAAAACTGAAACCTCACGAAACATAGCTTCAAGGAATAAACATTCACATAACCCATATAACCATGAGCCAACAGGGATGACATATTCTTCAACATCAAGACTCTTTCCCAGTTGTCCAATTAATATAATTTCCCTTTTAGTAGTAGCCATTCTGAAGATATTTCTTGCATTTTGCTGAGCATCAGCCATGTAACTTTATTTTGTTCTTTCTTAGATACCTGTTCAGTCATTTATCTTGAGCACTGTGATTCCAAGAAAGCATCAAAGCATTGCAGAATTGATGAGCTACAAACAGTGCCCAAACTAGGCACTGTCAATCTTCTTTTTTAAAATAATTGCATGAAGGATACTGACATTAAAAAGTAAACTTTGAACTATTACTAAATAAACAGCTTAGCTCCTATATAATTTTGAAAAGAGTTAAGGAAAAAAAAAACAGAAGTGGATCAAAACCTTTTCTTCCTATGAAGCTTAATGGGGTCCTGTAATTGAAACTTTATAGGAACAGTCCTCATCAGATAGTAGGATACTATCTTATTAATGTTAGATCATTATTATCATATTTCATTTAGTGATGTCAAACATAAAATGTGGTAAGATGTCAAAATATGAACCTTGAACATTGAGAGATGATCTTTGAAGTAGGCATAGATTTTGCAATGCTGGATGGCCCATTTTGGTGTCTGAATCCACATTTTTTACCATGTGTCCTACGTGGGTATCTGGGTTGGCAAATGCTGAATCTGAGACCACGCAGACAGAATTTGGCTCAAAGCAAACATGGGTGCTGAGGGACGAACAATTTTTCAAATCAGGATTTAAGCTTGGCTGCAAGAATTAATGAATACCCCCAAAAATACAGGCTGAAATGATCAAAAGAACAAATGCGACCAACACACAAAATTTCCCATAGCCACTTTGGAGGTCTGTCTCATATTATAACTTGTGACATTAAATGGAGACATAAAGAGTTGCCCTTTCACGTAGTGACCAAAGACATCAGGATGTTTACATCATCATGTTTATTCTATTTCATCTTCATCACACACAGCTGAAACAAATATTAAAGATGATCTATATAGATAGTTTACATATATAGCTACATTTCAACATCAATATATTTAAAAATATTAATTCAATGTACATTTAAGAGCTCATTTCAGCAATTTAAAGGTGTTTCCAATGTGCAAAATTGAAACCTAAGATCTTCAATGGAACAGAAAGAGGAAATTTGTGCACACTCATTCTCCAGAGGGAAATAGAATATAGTAATCTTTGTACAGGTTTTAAGACTTTACTTTTAACTAAAGTTCATGGTATTATAATGAGCTGTTGATTTTTGTCTTCAGAAAATGTTTACATCCAGTAGAGAGGCTTTAGACATCTGGCATATGTAAGCATGGTAAAGGGTTATTGCCTAAGGGATAATAATCCCTCCAAATGCACTCAAAATGAAAGATGAGGTTGGTATTTTTGCACTTGGAAACTGTCTGTCATCCCTTAAGGTTATCTCAAGTCACCCCAATTATAAAGCACATTATAAATGATTTGTCTTAAAATAATATAATTAAGCAAATATTTTACTTTACGAAAAATATACTGAGACCTAAATTATCCGTATGTATCTCTATTAATGTGAGTAATTCTATACACCCTTCAATTAAAATCAACAAGATTTAATCCAGTTTGAAAAAGATGTACTGGGTGACCCTGTAAAATCAACTAAAACATGTTTTAAATCTCACTAAATAATCACAAAATGCCTCAGACAGAACGCTGCAGCACCATAAAATAGATATAATCACTTTTTAGAATGCTCCTGGATAACCAAATATGACTTCTGTTTTTAGGATCCTATCAGTGAAATCAACGTGTTTGTCTTTCCAAAATAGAAGTGGTTTTGTGTAACAGCATGAAATGCCCTGAGAGCAAGGGGAAAGTAAGAATGGAGGTCTCTGGTGCATACCCCAGTGTAAATCACTATGAACCTAAGCAGTCTCATAGCAGCCAAGGCATTCCAAATCACAGCCCATCAGTCCAACCTGCAGGGGCCAACACAGGTTTGACATTAGTGACTGTTAGCATTTACACTTTAAAATCCAGTGATATAATAACAAGCACATATTTTATGGGGAGAATAAACATTCAAGCCTGATTGTTAGACTTTGCTTGTGTCGTGTTTTTGTTTTGATTTGGTTTGTGAGTTTGTGTAGGGATTTTACCGATAGACCAGAGAGCAGGGAGAGAAGATATAGGAAACAAGTTTGAAGAGAGTGCAAACTTCTCACTGGATCATGACCAATCTAAAACCCATCATTTTAAACCCATATCGTTCCCAAAGGATCATACTGAAATATATTAAAAGAGCACAGAGGGGAAAATCTCCTGTATAGGAGAAGAATTTTTTACTGATTTAGTCATTATGAGAAAAAAGTGATTATGATTAAGTGCCATGATTGCTGTCATCTTTAGTTAGCTTGAACTCAACATCATGTCTCACTCCAGTTCTATTTTATAAACTTAGGAAAGTAGATAAAGCCAAAATCCATCAGGGCTGTTAGAGCAGTGGTTACAGAAATGCTTTCTAGAATTCATTTCCACTTGCTTTTTATAAAGGTCTCTTTTTAAATGGGTTCTACATTACAGATACATTTTCTTCAAAAGTACTGAAAAGGACACCCTGTTACCTTTCTGTAAGTTTGATCTGCATGGCTAAATCTGAGCTCTGCAGTAACAATGTTTGGACAGCTGTTTTTTCTGTGGTCTTAGAACGCACCAGTATCATTACAAGAAGATTCGATGAATGAAAATATTAGAAGTGTGCCTTTTGAGTTGTTCTAAGCATCAGGACTTGAAAGTCATCCAGGACAAAAGATTGTGTTATTAATGATGAACCATAGCAAATATTCAGTAGCAACACACACTGAAAAAATTAATTAAGAGACTATGAAACACACTTATACTGGCTGATGTGTAAAGAAAAATCAGACAATAGGGGCAACATCAGCTGTTCTTGTACTGGAGTACAGGGATAGGCTTCTATACATATATTAATCATTAACCTAGATAAGCCATCTCTAGCATGAGGAAAGTAAGCTTCTTTTAATATCTGCTTGGCTCCAAGACTTTGTTCTGAAGGCACAAGAGAGCATCTTGTGCCATTCAGACTACTTGCCATTCTGAAGCAGGTTTATGAAAAGAATACTTTTTCTCTTGTTGTTAATAAGGTAAAGGTCAAATTGCCAAATAATAAAAAAATATATGTAAAAACCTGCCAGTTCTCAAGAAATAGTAGAGCTACCCCTGTTTAGTTTCTCTAACTCCTATGTGAGTTCCTGGTCTTGAAAACTGTTCTACAGGTGATCAAGCATCATTTGAACACTGGGATTTCAAAATAAAGAATTGGGAAAAAACAGCGCTGTTCAACAGATATGGAAATATTCAAGGTTTGAAAAGCCTTTGGTTGTTCAACTCATAACTTTTCTACTCTCCAGAAAACTCAAATACATTTTTTCAGAGGGCAACAGTTCCTTAAGACGTGACCCCTTCTGTCAAGCACAGCTGTTTCTTGATAAATTTCAACTGCTTGCATTTTTTTCCCAACCGTGCAAGAATAAACTTTTTTTGTAGAAAACTAGTCACATTTAATATTATATGTATAATGCATAAACCCATAGGAATTGCCAGGATATTAGAAAAGCAAGGGTTAATACCCAGTAACAATACAGAAGTCCAAAAGTGATGACTATTTACTACTCAGACTGGCTATGGACTTTAAGGGGCTGATAACGATTAGAGCCAGTGACCACAGTTAGTAAGACTGGCCTGTGGAAACACATGCCCTTTTTTCTCCGCCTTACTATGTAACAACTGGGAAGAAAACGGCAGGTTTTCACTGCACAAGAGGCTCTTTCTACCTCTGAGAACTTTCAGCACAAAGAATTAAGGAAAGAACTAGGTGGAAGATCTATTGTGGTATGTAGGAAGATGAAAGAATGAAAGCTGAAAAGCTGTGAGTAGGTTCTAGGCAATAGAAAAAGGAAGTAAGGAGGAAAATGGGGCAAGAGGTTGATACAGTGAGGGGGGAAACATTTGAAACAAACCTCACAAGGAAGAGAGGCTTTAAAGAGATGCTTTCATATCTTATCTATTCAGGATCTGTAGCAATTCCAAGTTCAGGTTCAACCCTGAGCTTTTCTCATGGACGTTCATGCACTGTGTGTGTGAGAGAATTTGTTACACCAAACACCTGGTTTGATGCTGGTCCATAGAATTACAGTGGCAATTTCTATAATTATTTTTTGTATTTCCATTCACTGAAACTGTTTTTACTGAGTCAACTAATCACAGAATGTGTTTAATTAACAGCTTATTAAAGATGATCTGTAATAGTAAGCCATTATTAAACAACACAATTCAGATTTCCATTGTACATAATGTTACAACAATTACTAACATCTCTATATAAGTGCTAGGGGACATAACATTTTCTATGTTGGCTGAATACCACTGTATTCAGCTTCCTAACCCTCTTCACCAAAGCACCTTTGGGAAACAGTTATGGGAAATTTTTCTATGAAATTCAATCTTTAAACATTCTTTTCTCTGTGGGCAAGAATTGTCATTTTCATGTATTTTAAAAATATATTTTTATAAAACAGTTTCCTTAATATGTATGAAAGGAGAGTTTATTATTAATTGATGGCATCCTGTCCTTTGGCAAAAAAAGAGCTTCTAGATATATTCTAGCTGAACTATTATAAATAAAATTAGTGATCTCATGCAACATCCATTTCTCTGAAGTGCAGGATGCAGCAGCTCTGATATCTATACAAAGATAAATTTAAATGCAGTTTTCTTTGAAATAAAGAGTATAATGAAAACTATTTTAGTCAGTGCTTCTGCAATGGTCATGGTAGGTAGCCTGAGGAAAATCCTGGCTGAAATATGGTATTAATGCCCTTTCTAACCGCCAATGCATTAGTTATACCAGCAAGCTGAAGATCAAATGCAGCCTCCTAGGGTTCTGCAGAAAATCTACAAAATACATCTGGAAAATATAAATTCCCACTCTCACACAATGGTGATTAATATTTCTGAAAACATGTGACTACTCTATAAATAATTGTTTCACTGCTACTCAGGGCCACTTCTTTATCAGAGGCTAAGGACAAGTCCACAAAAGTCTTGCTGAGGACAGATTTCAGTTAGTAAACTCAGCATAACAGAATGTTGTCCTGGTGCATAATATCATAAAGCCATAAAATATGCTGAAATGTAGCAGGGCTTCTGGCTGCAGGTCCCACATTAGGTCATGAAGCCTCCATCATCACAATTTCCTTAGAAATTTCCAATAGCTGACCTTTTCCAGGGCAGAAGGAAACAGAGAAGAAATTGAAGTAAGCAAATATTTTTTTATCCATAGCCTAATTATCTTATTTTTCCTGTAATTGCTGAACAGTGGACACAGATACTTACAGTCATATCTATGGCCCTGAAGTCAGCATGTATTCCTTGAGGAGTATGATAATAATATGATAATAACTAGAAAGTGATGCTCAGCTACTAAAGGTGTGTTAGTAAAAGGCACTGATCAGTACCACGTGTAAAGAAATGTCAAGGTCCTCTGGGAGAGCATCTGCATCTGGAAACTTTTAGATGCCAGCTAGGGAGGAAGAAGGATAAATGCAGACTAAATCTGTCTTATTCTTTGGCATTTGCAATAGAAGTAGCTGAGTCAGGATTGCAGCGCTGAAATTCAGAAGGGAGAAACAGTTTCTTCTGCAGCAGATGAAGGTAGTATGATCATAGGAATCAATATACTTCTGGGATATTTCCTGTAAAGTTTTGGATTCAATTAAACTGAAAATGTAAATACTAGGAATACTGACAATTCAGTAACATTCAAATATCCAAATAGAGATGACATTTTGAAAACCAAATGGGGTTTCCCTGAAAACTGCAAGAAAAAATATTTTAGAATATACCTAAATCCCTGGTATCTGTAGTTATAACATAATAGGAAACAGGTAATTTTTCACTTCTTTCTCAGTGTGCCTTGATGGGTGTCACTCAAACACATATCACTGTTTGGACTGGATTCAGTCTGCATTTCATGTTTGCATTTGAATTTAGGTCTGTCACAACTGATAAATAGTGATAAATGTGACATTACTGCGTCTAAAGATCATTAAATGTCAGCTCATGCACTGGCAGCAAAATGGCTGGCAGAAAGTCAATGATGCAGGAACTGTACGGAATGTGAAGAGTGGAGATGGATCTAGGGCAGCAGGGAATCGTGCAAGCTGTGAGCAATCAATCAATCATTTTACGCTGAGGGAGAACAAAATGAGACGTAAAGGGAGTTCACTGTGTACAGGTAGAGACAAAAACTTCTTGTTCATAAGTGTTTTGATTCATGTCTGTGTGCATTTAGTATCATGAAGAAAAATAATAGGTCAGTAACAAGCATTCATTGTACTCCAGCCAATTGCTTTTGAGAATTCATCCTAAAATTTATATTCTTCTGTGGGTTTCAAAAACTATTTATTTATCCATTTATCGTATTTATCTGTTTCTAGAGCCTGGATGGTTCAAGTTTATTATTTCCTAATTTTGTGTAGTATCATTACCTGCAAAAACTGGTGTAAATAACATAACGATTTTGACAGAAAACAGTAAAAACCTCCAGCAAAACAAAAACAGCACACACAAGGAATCCTTTTATGTAAGAACATCTATAAGTACATATATGCCAGCTGAGTTAATTTTTCATTCGTAAACATAAACAATATAAAAAAAAATATGGCACAACTTTAACTTTCTTTTTTTTTTTTGAGGAATACATCAAGAGCAGATCTATTGGGATATCTGGAGTGTGTCACCAAGAAAGTGTACAAACTTGATGTAATAATTTTTGTCCAAAAAGATTGCCTAGTTTGATTCCAAAAGTTACTCTTTGAGTAGTACAATGATAATATTCTTCTAAAAGAAAGCCATCTTTCCCTTCAAGCCACTTTCTACAATCCAATCAAGACTGAAACACTTCTGAAAATTCTAGGAAAATACCTTTTCAGTTGGAAAATGTTTTAAAAAGTAAACAAAAAAAAAAGCAGTCCTTTCAAATCACAATAAACTCTGTAGCATTTAGTGCCCCCTACAGAATTTCTTTGTTGACCTATAAGCATACACATCAACCTATGTAGCTATGGTCACAAATGCAGAAGTTGAATTCCATATATTTGTCTTATGCAAAAATGAGAAAAAAGTCTTAGCTCTGTTTTCAGCACAAAAAGAGGTGGTCTGAGTTCAAGCTCAGGGCTTAAGCAATATTAGAAGAGTGTTAAATGAACAAGACTGTCTGTGTGTGTGTCGTAAATATGACTCTGACTAAGTACTTCTTTTCTTGTGAGTCATTCAGACCTTACACTTCAATAAAAATCTTTTACTAACACTCCTAGAATATTTAGACCTAGGATAATGTTTAGAGTATATATTGCAGATATGTTTTAACATTACTGATGAGAAGATGCCCAGGGCATTGCCCCTTGCATGGATGGGGAGTTGCTCAGTGACAGTGCAGTCTGCTTCCTAGCCAAAACAGAGACTCGAAGTCCTGCTTGTTCACTTTACACAGACTGTAACATTTGAAATGTCACATTTTTCAGAGTCATTGCATCATGTTACACAGATGTCTTTCCAGAATTCACACCTCTTTGTCACCAGAGTCATCCCTGTAGTAAAATTAGAAATACTTGGTCACGCTGAAAAAGTGACAAGGGATATGGACATAGACAGTAATTACTGAATATGAAGCTAGCCCTAGTTCTTCTCTCAAACAGTTAAGACAGGTATCAACTACACAGTTAAACTCCCATCTTTCTTACGTCAATGAACTCTAAGGAAACAATGAAAAGAAAAGAACAAAGAGTAAGAACCTGAAAACTGACTATCTTTTAATACTGTTCATTTAATAGTTTAACAAATGAAGCAGAGCCTTTGTTTAAGAACCTTTATTTACCTTTGTCAAGTGCAAAGGTAAATTAAGCAATCACCAAATGTGAATAATCTGTATTTGTGATCATTTTGTCTGGACTAGAAATAATTTTCTTCATAGTAGATGGTATGGGGCTGTGTTTTTGATTTGTGGTGCAAACAATGTTGATAACACAGAGCAGGTCTTGCACAGCGTCAAGGCCTTTTCTTGTGTCACCCCACCCCACCAATGAGAAGTGGGGCACAAGGAGTTGGGAGGGGAGCAGGCACAGCCAGGACAGCTGACCCCAAGTGACAAAGGGACATTCCATACCAAATGGTGCCATGCTCAGTATTTAGATGTGGAGGAAGAAGAAGGAAGGGGAAACATTCGTAGTGATGACATTTGTCTTCCCAAGTCATCACTATGCATGGTGGAGCCCTCTCTCCTGAGGATGGCTGAACACCTGCCTGCCCATGGGAATTGGTGAATAGATTCCTTGTGTTGCTTTCCTTGTGTTCACAGCCCCTATTTTATCTATTAAACTGTCTTCATCTCAACCAGTGTGTTTTCTCAATTTTACTCTTCAGATTCTCTCCCTCTTCCACCAGAGGAGAATAAGCAAGTGGCTGTGTGTAGCTTAGTTCCTGGCTGGGCAACTAATATTGCTAACCTCAACAATATTAACAAATAATTAGGTAAGTCAAGCATCTAGCAGATATGAATACCAAACTGTGACTTCCCCTCACATTTAATGTATAATTGTATATCACAATATGAAGATAAGGAATAACCAATAATAAACTCCTGAGATCTTCATTAACATGACCTCCTTTAATGAAATGAACACAGCAGAGAACAAAAGCTATATTACAATACAGAACAACAATAGAAGGATGATATAAATATGTAGGAACAAAAATGAGAAAAGCTAATGCAAAAAAGAAAACATCATAACATATGGACATAACAGATACTGAGTCTTAAGCTGGTCCAGTATACATAGCCAGGATCCCATACTTGACAAAGATGATTTCTCCAACTTAGCCCAGGAAAGTCAGGAGAGCTTGAAAAGCAAAGAAATCATGAAAGTTTTTTATGAAGGAAGAGTTAATGGACTCTGTTCATTTAATCCTGAAAAGTCTGAAGGAAAATATGTTAAGAGTCTTCAAATGCATGAAAATTGCTTTAAAGAGGATAGAAATACTTTCAAAGATGATGTTGTGAAGAGATTTGTGTCAGAAATCAGAAAAAACCCCTTAACATGTAGATATACCTGGAAAAAGATTGCCTAGCAGAGTCCAGAAACTCCAATCATGTAAGTCTTGTGAAGCTGTTGGACAGAAATTGAAAGAATGACTCAGATATAGTCAATACTGTTCATAGTAAGGGAATGGACTTAATTACCTTTTGGAAAAATACTTAAGCTCTGGCTAAATGCAGTTAAAATCTGCATCACATATATACATGAGATAGACTAAAGGGTGATATTTTTTCCCCTGCTGTCTAAAATGGGTAAGTGATATCATTACCTTCCTTACATGCTTAGAGAAAAATCTTTGCTTATTGACCATGTGTTGTAATCTTCCATTTTCACTATTTGAACTCAATGAAAAAGCCAAAAGGTAATTTTTAATTCTCAACTATGGTGCCAATAGGCTTGTACTAATAGAGTATTAAATGTCTTACACGAAGGAAGGAAAGCCTCCAGGAATCTCAGCACTCAGAGATATAATATATTGGATCAATAACAGAAGCAGGACACTTATCTATTAGAAAACGACAATTAGGGTTAAATCAGAAATGTAAAAAAACCCCCATCTATCTTTTATAAAGAAATCAAGATTCCATCTTTACTTACAACTGAAGTCCTGTAGAAAAGTACAAAATAAAGGTGTAATATTGGTTCTCTCAGTTTATGCTTTTGTTAACATATTTTAGGAAGATGGAAAGGGAGGGTAAAGAAAAAGGAAAATGTAACTGGTAAGTTAATTGGTTATAACTAGTTAAATATGTTTGTAGTGATATTTTCACTCTTGTGGAGGAACAGAACTGTTTACCTCCACAACTGTGAAAAAGTCATTTTTAAAGTTTTCATAAATTTCAGCGTTTGCTCCCTCTGTTGTCATGACATCCATTTGTAACACCGCGTATTTTACCCAGTAATTTTCTTCTAGGTTTTCCTTCTCAGAAATGAGCATCTGGTCAAGAAAACTTATTGGGGATTAGGAATGCCTGTTTCTGTGTTCTCATTCCAAAAGAATTTGCTTAATTCATTGACATCATTCGACGTTCTGCTGAAAAGCCCAAAGAGTTGTGTGCCTCTCCTCTTTTTTTTTTTTTTTTTTTGCAAAAATATTTTTTTTTGTTGTTGATAGGAGTTTATTTTTTCCTTATTCTATNAGTTGTGTGCCTCTCCTCTTTTTTTTTCCCTGCAAAAATATTTATTTTTGTTGATGATAGGAGTTTATTTCTTCCTTATGCTATCATGCCTGGTTATGCACAGAAGGCATTAATCATGAGCCTTGTTGCTAAAACAATTCTCTACCCATGAGCCTCAGTTCATCTGCTCAAGCTGACACTTTTGAGTGTCAAAGCTTCCTCCCAAACCAATCAGTACTCTCATTTGCAAAACTTGTACCATAAGACTTCTTGGTTTTCATTGATTTTGCAGTTATTCAGTTGTCAGTGTACATTGTTGATCACAGAACTGCCAAGAGGGAAGGCTGTTGGTTGAAGGAAGGAAAAAGAATGGCATTTTTATGCATGCTACCTAAGATATATTTATGAGTGAGGATTTTCCTCTCTCAGGTACTTGAAAGGAGTTGCACTGCAGTCAGTGTAAGAGTTGTTCTCTGTGTTTTACAGCTACCCAGATGAATATTAATATGAGACACTGGGGGGAAAGGTAAGGAAGTTTCTTGTAAGCCTTGGATAGTAATTTTTTTTCTATACCTAAACAAACAAAAAAAACCCCATCATTGGTTTTCGTTTTGAAGAGAATGTATCACTTCTGCTCAGTGTAGCAAGGAGAAAGTTTCAAAGAAAACATGCACTTCTCAACAAGCACAGACTGTGAAATGTATTAGAAAATAAAGGTTTTAATGTCAATTATCATTAAAAACCTTATTTTCAAAAACACTTCACAGTTTAGTCATGCTGAGAAGTGCTTCTCATCTTTGAAATTTTCAGCCTGCTACACTGAGCAAAATGGGTGCAATTTTCTTTTAATTGTTTTGAACACCATGTGTGAGAGAACATGACAGAATGCAAATTGTTTCTACAAGATGTAAGAGGCAAATAAGTTGTCGAATTTTGTGGCATCTCTCTGTGAGCTGAAAGCATGAGATGCACTCCTTTTTTTAGCAATAGGTCAGGAAGGAATATCTCCCTCCCTTGTTTGCTCTTTCTCTGGTTTTTGTTTGCAATTCAAGACAAGAAACCAAGAGGTTTCATGTTCATAGTGCAGTAACAGTTCTGTCCTCAGCAGCAACAGTGGAGACCTTGGGTCAGAACTAAACCAGACTCACAGCATTTGGGGTCTTTCAAAGTCACCTGTCTGCCTCCCAGCTATGCATACCACAAACACAAACTGCAAAGCAATCTTTTTTCCTTAGTCTTTCTAGCTGGCCAGGCTGAACTAGGGCAATAAATTATTATGGACTGAGCTCCACCATGCATTAATCACGATGTGGTACCGCTGTCTTTTACACAACAGGCCAGCATCTCATGCTGATCCTTGTCCTGTGAACATTATATACTGAGAACTGAAAAATAATAATGAAATATACTGACTGCCCAGGGGAGCTAGGTATTTCTATTTTAGCCAGCTATTAGGAACCTCCACATGCACACATACAGCAATATCAAAATCGAAAGAGGGCGAAACTCAGACTGTCTATGAAATGAGGCAATTAGCAGCTATGAAACAAACACTTTGATTCTATCTCATATGACCAATTAGGCACTATTGATGAGGCTAGCAGAAGATGTTTCCCTCTGCAGTACTTCTCTGGCTTTGCTTAGCTAGTTTGCTAGTCTGCAGCACTGTGTTATAAGGCACAGTGGTCAGATTTCTCTTTGAAAGCCTCTAATGATCTGACAAAAGTTTTCAGTCGTGTTGCAATAGAAATTCCCCCAGGATAATTTGACATTGCATTATTATTGCAATAGTTCCTACAGATATTCCAAAGTCAAATTAATATAATTTTTTAGGGGTAAGTGCCTTCTGCAATGTGGTTTCTTTGTGCAACGTGACAGAACTGTCACACTATTTTTATCAAACTTCTTGTGTTTTCAGAAAAAAATTTCTCTGGTTCTGTCTTCATCTAGGAAACACAGGTACTCCTGGACATCATCTTGCCCCTCAGCTGCCCAGAAGAACTTTAATTTTATGATTTTAAATTCCATTTCTGAGTCTTACTATGGAGGCTCCATGTGAATTTCCATAACTGGTCTCACTCTTAAAAAGCTGAGTGAAATGAACTAAATAACAGGATAAACTTGTGAGAAAAAATTCACTGGGCCATAACATAGAGCAGATCGACATATAGCTGGAAATCTGTATAAGGACTGCTAGAGGCATTCTGAGTCCACCATTAATGTCATAGGAAAGGGTTTTCTTTGTATAGCACAATAGCAGGAAGTTGTTTTGATAAAAATTTAGGGATAGGTCTGCAAAGGGCTGATTAATAAACCTTTTTGTAGAAACCACGAGTACAAGAATGGTGGAGGTATTCTGGAGTGCTTCTTTCCCCCCCTTTTTTCTCTCCTTCCTCTCAAAGATAAAGAAACGGAATCTATTCTTTTTCCTGTTCTGTGTACATAGAATGAGTTTTATCCTATTATGAATTCAGTCTTCTTGTTCTACTTAAACATGACTATTTTCTTTTAATTCATTTACTCTGAAGGCACATCTGGACTACAAACATTTGAAATCGGGATAGAAGTCTTGCACATTAAACATGAGAAGCAGCTCTGTTCAGCTTAAACATAAATGACAAAGCTGAAGTTTTTCCCTGAACACTCAAAAGCAAAACTATTGAAAAACATTTCCTACTATAATTGCGTGTGAGCAAGCCATGTTTAAGAAAGAGCATGGATAAATCCACATGGCCTAGATATTTTCTAATCTTCTGTATGGCTAGAGTGGGTGAAACACTGTTTCATTGCATGAGCTATTGTAAAAATAACTGCTTCTCAAAAAAAAGAAAAAGGAAAAGTGACCAGGTATGAAACATACAATTGATGGCTACCTTCTTCCCTCAGCAGTGTAATATATTTTGGTATACTTTGTGGGTTTTTTCCATTTTAAGTCTCAGTATTTGTAGAAATTCTGATTTTTCACCATATCAAACATAACTTAAAAGAATTTCAACACTTTTTAATAAAGTTCATGTTTTCTTGAGTCATATTAAAGGTGTTCCTCAGTTCAGAACACAAAACATTCCTTTCTTCCTTCAACCTCACATATTTTCATTACAGTCCAAATAACTGGATATTTCTGTCTGTGATCTGTCTTTTAAGTCTTCTAAGGAGAAGCAGTGGAATATTTCATTTTAAATTAAGTCTTGTGTTCAAGCTAATCAGAAAGGGACACAAGTCCTGGAGGCACATCATGACAAAAAAATACAGGAAAGTGTGCCGTGAATGAGACATTGCTGAGAAGAAAAAAACCATGGCAGAGCTTTTTAAGCTCTATAACTTTGTCTAAGAGGGCTGTTATGTGCCTTAGGTGTTCTTGACATTGCCCTTGTTTATTGCCCTTTCATACTGTACCCTTGCTGACTCCAAATACAGAAAGAAAGCAGGAAATTTATGTTTCCTGTATATTTTATATTGGATTCTTCCCTTTGGCATTTGAAGCCTTATTGAGACTTTTACTTTTAATAAGAAAAGAAAAAAATGTATAAGAAGACCTCAAAGAAGTAGGCAAAAATTATTCCAAATAAAGGCAGATATCAATATATCATAATTTTAATTTTTTTTCATGAAGCATTTGGGATTTTAGCACCTTTGCTTTACAAATATTTAGTGATAAATAGTGTGTTATTGATCATAAGTCCATATTATTTGAAGGTCTTTTTATTATGGGTTGGCATGCATGACAATAGTCCTGCTGGTGACAGACAGGGCACATCAGTCCCAAGCGGGGAATATTAACACGGCTCATTGAAAGAGCCTTAAACTAATTTGAAGGGGCAAAAGTATATAATCAGGCTCACCAGAGAGTGTTGACCTAGGGAAGAGTGTCTGGAAAGCTGCCTGGTAGAGAAGAACTTGGGGATACTGGTCAACAGATGGCTAAACATAATGCATCTTGTGGCCAGGTGTCCAATGGCATCCAGATTTGTATCAGGAATTGTGTGGCCAGCAGGAGCAGGGCAGTGATTGTCCCCCTGTACTTGGCACCAGTGAGGCTGCACCTTGAATTCTATGTCCAATTTTTTGGTCCCTCACCACTAGAAAGACATTGAGGTGTTGGAGCAGGTCCAGAGAAGGGCAATGAAGCTGGAGACGGGTCAGGAACAAAAGTCTTATGAGGAGCAGATGAGAGAGTTGGAGTTGTTTAGCCTGGAGAAAAGGAGGCTTGAGGGGGACCTTACTGCTCTCTATAACTGCTTGAGATGTTGCAGTGAGGTGAAAGGTTGGTGTCTTCTCCCAGGTAGGAACAGGCTGCTCAGGGATGTGTTTGAGCCACCATTCCTAGAAATATTTAAAATATGAGTAGATGTGGTGTTCAGGGACATAGTTTAGTGGCAAACATGCCAGTTCTGGGTTAGTTGTTGGACTCAATGATCTTAGAGATTCTTTTCCAACCTAAATGGTTTTATGATTCTGTGATCTACATGTAACTAATCTTAATCACTCACACGGACATCAATCATATTACATATACAGCAAGAAACCAACTAAGATTTTGGTCCATCCTGATATACAAACATGAAAAAGGTCTTACAATACATTGTATAGCTGTAAATACCAGTCTCGAATACACAGCAAATAGACATGCTGTGTGCAACCAAGTGCAATACTTGGGTTTCTGGAACATTGAGAAATGAGGACCTAGTGCAAGAGATGTAGAAAGCCTAAGGCAGGACAAAATGAATGTTTTCTATGATGCAAACCCTCTGTGACAGAAACTTGCATGTATATCATTCTCTCCAAAACCAGCATTCTCATCAATTACCCACACATATGTGGGTAAGAAGCCTTACAGTGTCCCAAATATCTTTTATATGGTGAAAAAATTATAACTGTTTCAGCTTTTGTAAAGTATTAATTTATATTAAAATTATATGTGTAATTCCTCTAAAGCATATTTGAGAATGTGTGCTTTAAGAAGAGTGATGAGTCAGTGAAATTTCAAAATTAAAAAATGCCCTTGGTGGTAAGAAGCTGAGCAGTGCTCAATGTTTCAATTGCTTTGCACATCTTAGAGTGTCCTTCAGTTCAAACACCTCCTTAGATCAGCAAAGGTCTATGCTGTAAGTGACAGCACTGAGCTTCCTATACATGCATGAATTATTCATTTCCTAAATAGATACATTAAAAAGAGAGCTATTTAGGATTTAATGAATATTAATAAGACCATTCACCAACATACCACATATATCTATGCTAAAGAAATCAATATGGAGGTATATTTATTACCAGCATGCCTGGAAACATACAATACTACTAATTTTCTACTAATATCAGAAAAAAAAATTTACTTTCAGGACTAGAGTTACTTAATCTTCAACATTCTGAAAGCACACAGGGACTTTACTGAATTGAAAGTAGAATATTACAGAGAGAGGGACGATTAATAAAGGCCCTATTTGCTTAAACCCTGTGCAAAAATTGGTCTCTAAAGGAAAAGTTAATTTCCTACTAAGTCACACTCATGAAAAGATAAACATTCTAAACTACACACTGCAAATACAAATATCCACACCACATAGTCAGATCTAGAGTTTTAGTTTATTTTAACATAATCCTGCATCCCTTACTCTGAAATTGTCTGTCAATCAGACCATAAAAATAGCAAATTATTTAGCCGTAGAGTGATATGCTGAAACCCACAGAGACTGAATTTTAATAGCAATTCCAAACAAAACCTTCAATTTCCTAATCTCCTCTTTTAAAACACTTAGTGGAGTTGAAATTCACTTTTGAATTTGTACAAGTATTTGTGACAACATGTCTTCTAGTTGTCATTCAACACTTTTGAATTCTTAAAAAATAAGGTGCAGAAATCCACACTGTAGCACTTACTTTTTTTCGTCAGTCAGGCACCATATTTTGAAACACTTCTGCATCTAAACTAAATTATTACACTAATTAACACAGGCACAACTTCTCGCAATCACAGCTTTTTGAGCATAAGATAACATCAACACGGCCGCACAAGCTTGCTGGAAATTCTGTAGCTGTTCCTTTGCAGGTAATTGCAAAAAAATTTGCAATTTTCTATCAAGAAAATGTTGTGCTAAGGAAGTCTTCTTCCTTGAGTCCTCCCTTCATACCATCCTTATTTTTTTCTTCCCACTCCATTGAAGGCTGGTGACAATATTTTGTCTTTGGGATGGAAGCACTCTACACTTCCACCTCTACACTTCCACCTCAGATCTACCTTTGGATTTTTTCAGGTGTCATAAGAACTCACTGGGTCAATGTCATGATGATAATGAATCCTTCAGGTTGACTGGATTTGTTTATTACTGTCAGCTTAAATTAAAATGAACTTCTTTCTTGATAGTGACCATTAGACAAGCCAAAATTAGTTGTGTAGCATTAAGGTTATGTCAGACACAATGTGCTAACTAGAGTAATTCAATTGATACACACACATTAGGAAATCAGTTTGGTTGTGATCTCTGTGATCTGAATGAAGCTGAGTCACCTAGTACAAAGTTGAAATAGAGGATTGCAATAAAGGTGACTAGTATTCATGTAAGTGGTTTTCATAAGGTGACTCACCTGTCAATCAAGGTTCAGAACTCAGCAAGAAAAGATCACTGAATTAATCAAAATTTTTTGCCCCAGATTTCAAAATCTGTCACAAAGAGGAGAAAAGTTATCAAACAGAAAAACTAGTACTGCATCAAGGTCAGAGGTATGTCTTTCTCAACAAAATATTCCATCAAAGACCCTGCTGAAATTACACATGATGAATGTGAGAAGGCTTTTGACAGGATCAAGAGCATTCCAAACATTATTTAGAAGAGTGTATTTATGTCTTTATTGAAGAAAATGTGAGCCTTTTTTAAAAGTACAAGTTCTTAGTTTTAGTAACGTCAAGAATAATGTAGAGTAGGCGTCCTGCAATTAGAACTCAGTTGTTTCCTAAATCTGCCCACTTATAACCCTTTTTATCTTTGTGCAAATCTCTTTACACTACTTTATAATCCTGAAATTGTCCCCCTGTCAAAAAAGTGGTGCTTAAGCATCTGCAGTTTAAAATCTCTCTCCCCTTTGCCTCATTTCTGATAAGAAGAAAAAACAAATCTCTAGTTACCTGTATAGCAGATTTTATTTACTTGCTGTACCAGCTCAGTTGTAGCTGAATGCAAGGACTGATGTGTTTCCAAAGTCATCTACTATATTCAGATCTGGCAAGAGCAGTGACAGTCCCTTAAACGTTGCTCCCTTCTATTCTCACAGGTTTGGTGACATGAACTGAAGTGGATTCTTCCTTGGTAACTTATGTCAGTCTTTGATTCCTCCAAGTCTAGCATTAGCTGTATGTAGAAGAGGTGTAACAACACAGCTCTGGCCATCTGAAGTCCTCAAGGCACTATGTGGTTATAAATATAAAGTGTTAATTACATTTCTTTCATATAATAAAGCATTCAAGTTTGGAGTTAAAAGATCCCCAATGGAAAATCTTGCTGTTTTATTTAATCCAGAGTTTTCCGAGGAGATTCCATTTGCTGCTCTCAGTTACGTTAAACACTTATTCTAGAAATCCATGGGGAATTTCTGTTACACAGAATGTTGAAGTATGCAGAGTTTTCCAAATATATCGGATGAAATGAAGCATGAAAATATATGAGTGATTAATAGTAATATATATGGGGACTGTTCATTTAATAGGCAGACATATGGTTTTCTGTCACTAAAGGATTTTAAAGCTCTCAGTTGAAGTATATCTAATGTAAATCTAAAAAAAATATTAAAATTAGTGCCTTTTCTTTGGCAGAAGTTCTGTTTTCCCTGTCTGAAGTGGTTGAAGTAGTATGAATTCTTGTTTTGCACTGTCAACTTAAGAAACATCCTATATTGACTCTTATGCAGGAGCCATAAACATGTTAATTTTCCTTGGCCTAAAACATTTCCATCCTTTTCATTTCCATCTAATCAAAAACTGATTCTAGCTATAATCAAGAAATCTGGTTCCTTGTTAGCATATTCCCACCAACAATTACCTTTCACCCCAAGAAAATCATCAGTGAGTCTGTAGCTACAGTCAGATTCTTACCACGCTAGTCTGACAATTGGTGTCCTTTTGGAAAATGACGAATAGCTCATACTCTCTGCTTATAACTTCCATGTTGTTTTGCATCTTACTTTCAAGATGTTTTGTGTATTCCATTAGGAAAAAAAAAATAAAATTCTATGAGTAGTTTTCTAGATCTGATGGTGGTCGTGGTGCTTCTACCTCAACTACATTTTCATATAGAGGGATCAAGGCAAATAAATCAGAAAATCATAAATTGCATTCTATGTAGGATATTGCAAAGACTTCCAATCAGATGTATACATAATACAAAAGATTTTGTGCCTGGTTCCTTTATGTGAAATCCAAACTCATCTCTTAGACGCTCATTTTCATGTATTACAGGATCCCAAATTAACAGAAAAGAATTTTCCTCCATTATAAATCTATTTGGATACTTAAAATTTTGAAAATTTATAGACTCAGGGGACAGAAGTATATTAGGGAAACAGGTATTCCATGCCTCTGAATCTGAAAAAGCATGGAGGGGTCTTTAAGAAATGCGTTGAAAAGCATTGAAGTTGATGTGTGGGGTCTTGCCCCAGAATGATCTTGATATCTTCTTCTTATTTGTCACATTGATCGAGATCCTTGCCAAGGCACGCTGTTCCTCTGAGGTGGCTCTTGTGATAAAGTTTCCTTTCCAGGTATACCAGTATGGAGGAAATAATACCCAGTAGGTCAGACCTTTGAATACAACTAGGATTTTGCAGGGTCCAAAATCATGAAACCTCAGAAGTGCTCCTAGGTCTTATAATTTTACTTTGCCCTTGGTTTCTTCTCTGCTACTAAATAACTTAGACAGGATCCAAATCACTATGGACTCCATAAAATATTTTCTTCAAAGTTTCCACAAACAGTTATTCCATTGCCTCTCCAAATAACCTAGAGAATTCTACTGAGATGTCAGAAATAACTAAAATCCTGTAACATGTCTGTTTCTTACACATCTGAAGAAATATGGAAGTGAATGTTATTTAAGCAACAGCTGCAATTCAATAGGAATGGTGTTTCCTGTAGAGTGAGTAGGACTACTCAGATATATGGAGAGCATTGCCACCAGTCCTGTAAGGGTATGTAAAGAACATAGGATCCCAGTTAGGCTTTGGGAACTATTAAAACAGGTAGATTTGCAATATTTAAGTAAACTGGTGTGAAGGGAAAACTTTGTTGGTAGAAATGGTATTTTGTGGAAGGACAGAAACAGGCTGCCAGAGTCCATGTTTGTGATAAATCAGGACACGAAGAACAGAAAAATACAATAGAGACTTTTCATTCAATAACCCTCAGTAGCAGCCTCAATACAGTAAAGCTCTTTTAGCTAGAGCTGCTCCCGAAAGACTGAAAAGCAACCATATAAACCCCAAGTATTCCCACTTTGATTGACAGAAAAAATTATCTTTGTTTGATGACGATGATAATAAACAGCACAAAAGGAAAAACAGTGCTCTATAATGAACTCTGATCTCCTTTACACTGCAGGAAGTCTCATTGTGTGAGACCATTTCTATGGTGGTATTACCCACCCATGCTTCAGTCCTTTCAGTCAGGTCAAGCAATGTCGACTGAAAACCTCAGATATATCACTGTCATAAAAGGACACTTTGTACATGTGCTTGGATTGGTTCATTTGGTGTACAGATCCATTTGTGTCCTGCTAAAGTACAATGTGTGGAAATGTGGAAGTGCTTGCCATGCAGCAGCAAAGTTCAGCAAACTCCTTATGCATGATAAGGATCTAGACTAGCACTTATGTGACTCACAAGGTGCATTTCATTCATACTGCTTCTACTTTGTACTTTTTGCTGGAGTAAAATGTGACATTTTAATATCTTTTGCAGAAATAAAATATCTATACCTGGCAGTTATTAAAATATACATTTTACAGAATAAACAGTAACCTCCTTGTTAATGTAGTTTAAAGCTTTCAAATCTTACGGAAAAAGCCTCTTAAACAAATCAAATATTAATGCTTAATAAGAGGTAAGAAAATACTGAAAATTGCAAAGTTTAATTTTTAAAAAATATGAAGTGTTAAAATCTAATTGCTATAAAATATTCATGGTTAAATTATTAAAATCATTATTAAAACCCAAGTGCCTAAGTCATCAATTCACAAGCTCTGTGTAACAGAACTTCACGAACCATTTTTTTTCCTGAAGGCCCAGTCATTGCATACCCCTGTTGACTCAGTTCATGCACCTGCTAGAGGACACGGGTCAGGCTGGTCTCAAGACATCTATTGCTTAATTCATATAAAGTTACATCGACACTCACATCCTGTCTGTTGAGAACAGCACAGATATGACCTTAAGGTACCAGAGAATCTGTATTTCTTTCCTGAGAAAGAAGCACTGTATTGAGCATAAATGAATCCTATTTATCTGGTCAGGCCTTCTGACAGCTGCTTCCACTTTCTAGTAATCTATATTACTTTTGAAATAGCTGCAATGAGCCATTATCCCACAGATTGACAAGACTTTGTTTTCTGAAAGTGATATAAAAAAGCAGCAGGAAGGTTACCTTCTGAATCCAGCTCTCTGACTGAATAATAACAAGAGCTTATAAAGCAAATTCCAAAAATACATGCAGAACTCCCAGCATAGCTTTCTATCGATTTTTAAGTATTGTCCAGTTCAATTTAATGCAAACACAAGGGACCTGCAGATGTCATTTTTATATTTTGGTAGCATGAATCTTTTCCAGTGACAATGCAATGCATTACTGGCTACATCAGCATCAGCTACATTAGTATCCAGTGGACAGATACATCATTCCGTGATGTAAGAATTGGAGGTTATTAACAGGATAAGGAGAGTTAATAAAGGTATGAAAATCTTTGCCTCGATTATCATAATGAAAGTTGTGCTGAAAAAGCAGTGGGGGAACAGAGTGGGATTTCTTCATTTAGCCCCCAGATTTTCAGAGGGAAAAAACATGGAAAGAAACATTATCTCTCACCATCATTATCTTTGAGATGTCTGTCACATGACAAATTTTACAGTGACACATTAGCATAGAGCAGTATTTTCAGTCTTCCTGCATAGTGCTCATTAAACTTTAATGAAACACTATTTCCAAAATTCACTGCCAAATGCACTTATCCTACAAATGTCACCATCAGCAATTTTACATGCTCTTCTGGCAGAGGAAAAAAATTGTAGGTCCCCACTTTTTCTTTTTAATACCTGAGAAAGGTCAGTTACAATACAGCATTTCTCTGAGAACTCCAGGTCACCTGGACTCGATTCCACCTTTTCTGCCCTTGTTTCTGTCAAAATACTTCTATCACTTAAGACGGTTTTATCAAATTGAAAATGAGCTGGAGTGACTTTCATGGCAATCCCTACCATAGGGTCCACTAAATAGTTCAGCACCCTTAGTTGTGGAAGGGATGGAATACATATGGCTTTTTAGCAAAATAACAAACAACTTGATGCATAACTCCATGATAACTTTTAAAAAAATATTTCAAAGTGATTTCAAAGTGCAGCTTTTCATTCACTGTGCATGCAGAAATTTGAGGAAGGAAATTTAGCAGACAATATTAGAACAAATATAGACAGAAAACCCCAAGATTTTCATGAAAATAGGGTAGGGAAATCATGCTTTAATTAATGTTAGTGTATCTTCTGTGATAACCTAAAGCACCAAAGATTCATAAATGCTCATTCATTGAAAGAAACTACAGAAGTCAGAGGGTCTGCAAATAATCAGAAAATCTTATAAGTAAATTACAAACTGCATGGAAATTGGTATAGTAGCTCCTGCCCAAATATATAATCACATGGCAGTGGATTTTGGATAAAGAGGAAGAGTGAAAGGGAAGAAAGAAATTAAGAGGTAGAAACAAATTAAAGAACAACAACAACAAAAAAAAGGAATAAAAAAGAAAGATACAAAGGGAAAAAGAGAGGAAAATGAGAAAGTGATCACCAGTCCTGGTTCCAGTATAAATCTGGCTGAGGGAATAGAGGTCCTGGTTTCACCTTCAATCCAGCTGCTAAGTATTGGTCCATCTGCATCAGTCCAGCTGATGAAATGCCCAGAGACCAGGGGGTACCATCCAGGCTTGGGAGCGTGTGCCTTTTTGTGGGCAGGTTGCTATGTAAATAGTCATTTACAAATTATCATTNTACTTTATTCTCTAGATCTGTCCAGTCTGTTTCATGTCAGCCTTCCCAAGGCATCAATACTAATTTTTGTATTTGTTCAGATTTATTTGCAGATATAAAAAGTGGATATCAAGCTGTGTTAGGAATGGTAGGTATGGAACCAAAAATAAGTTGTGTTCAGTGGCATTTTTGGCAATTGTATTTGGTTCTGTTCCTTCAGTATGTTGCACCAGAGCATGGGAAATGGCAAAAAATTTTGCTCAGATCAGAAAGACCAATGTAGATGATAGTCCCCATAAGCACTCAACAAATGCAGGGTATGACCACTCAAATGGTCACATTTTGTTACTTAAGAACAATGATATATGGATTTCTTTTTTTCTTTCACTGGGTCAGTTTGAAGAGCATAACTGTGTGCTGTTAGCTCAAGTTATACACTAGTAAATTATTTCTTTCTATTCCTTCCTGCTTCCAATGAGTTGCAAGCAGAATTTTCTCACTGGAACCTAACATCCTCCTTCATTCAATTCTTTTGTTTTGTTCAGTGCCATTTCTTTGACAGTTTTTGGGATTGGCCTCATTACCTTGTGAGTTTTGAATATTGAAGTGCAGTGAAGGCACTAAATGTGCTGGCTTTCCTAATTTTCTTTCATTTTCTTCATTTAAATATCATCTGCACTAGAAAAGATGCTCATGATTCTTCAGCACTTTTCTACCTTCAGTACTTTTCATTACCTTGATCAGCATAAATTAACAGCAAAAGCAGCATCATTTTGATGAAGTCCCTGATGCCACACATGCTGCAGTAACAATTGTTTTGCTGACTCCTTGGACAAATAAATAGAACAATCTCTTAATATATTCTGACATTCCTTTGTAGAGCAGAATGTCTCCTATTATTGCTACTACATATGCTATTCTAATCCACTTAATCACTATGAATTTCATAATTTAAATTTTGTCTTTGGCGTACATTTCCATGTATTAGAAATACAGATTGATATAAGAAACATTTCTAATGCATGAATTTATTTTTTCAGAAACAAGATGTGAGAATAGCTAACTGCTTCTTGCCATCTCACAGTGTTCAAAAACGATGCCAATGAAACCATAACAGATTACATTCTCACTCAAAAATTAAATATATAATTTGTCGCGGTAGGTCACTCGCCCAGCCAGCCCCTGACCTCCGCGACAAATGCCCTAGGGCTCTCCTGCGGCCGATGCTTCCAAAGTGTTAGCGATGGCAGTCGGAAAAAGAGACGGGACTCTCCAAGGCTTGGGTGCAACTGGGTTTATTGGAGGGAAACAGGAGCTCCTCACCCGAGGACCGGTGCCTCAGAGAGACCCTGATCCTGAGATGCATGGATATTTTATTCAGGGGATGACTCGGGGGTGGGTACAGAACACAATCAATTGGGAGAAATTGGAGTGTGGCTGAAGGTATAACATACACAGGTTACAGCAAATCATAACACAGAGGGAGGGGAGAACTCAAATCCCAACCAGTCACAGGTGGTCTCTCATTGAAGGTTCTGGGCCTGGGGGACAGGCTAAGCAGTGACAGGCAGGGAGAAGGAATGTTACAACAAAAGATTGACAGATACTAAAGGCGGGAAGCAGTAACCAATGAGGAACAGTTTCTGGGCAGCAGCAGGGATGGGGGTGCGGTATGTAACAACTTGGAGCTAAAAATAACTGTAAGGGAGAAGCAACCAACATGAGGTACAAAGAACAACTTAAGTACAAAGAACAAGGAAGCCATTTTAAGTAGATCACTAAACCATAAAACTATCTTAAAATCCCTTATAAACTCATGAATTCACCACCACAATAATTGCACACTGTATTGTGTAGGACATAAAGACAATAAAACAAAAAGATAAATTTCAAATAAGATTCCAATGTTTACCAACCATATTTCAAGAAAATCTTACTGCTTTTCATTTATATCTTGTAAAATATCCCTCTGCCACATATCTCCTATCACAAAAAAATTACCCACCTCTATCACTTAGCATATATTCTTCAAACTGAACATTTAATTAAAAGAATAAATACCAAAATGAAGTAGAAATTTATGCTGATACTTTGGCAAGAAAGGCTAGCAAGTAAATGTGAACATAAGCATCATCTTTACATTCATCCCTAGGTCCATGATGGTGTACAACTTAGGTTTAGCTTTACTTTGACATAATTCATACACTCCCTTAAACACCCCAGACAAAGCTGGGAGATGCCCTCTAAGGAAGCAATGAGTACAAAACTGGAATGAGATTTAAGTAGATAGACATTACTAAATTATCTTGAAAATAAAGTCTCATCCTTAGGTAAAGCACAGGCTTACTCTTTGATTGGTATAGTCTGAACAGCAATAAAAGAGATTTCATTAAGAGAAACAACTCACTCCAATCTTCACTGTAGTGTGTTATGTTCACAAAGAACTCTTATTCTTACAATTAGCATCACTGTTCTTAGTACAAGCAGAGTGCATTCCAAATTTCTATCAAAAGCAAGAAAACACAACCAGGAAAATATATATCTACTTTTGCAGTCTCAAAAGTTGAATGGTGTAGCCAAACTAGTTAAGTATCACCTTTTTTCTCAATGATGTGTTTATAGATCATTCACTAGACTTCCTCTGATGAATTTCCGGTATTATAGCACAAATCTTCAGAGATTCATGAGTTGTGTTCTGTGTATTTTACTTCTATACTGAATTGGCTAGTAGTTCTTCACTCTGTCTTCTACCTGCCTAGTGTAATATGAAATACTTTTATGTATGACTTAGGAATTTGGCAACAAAGATGTAAATTCTGGCCAGGATTTTATTCTAATATTCCTAGAAGCATCTCCTAGGTGACAGACTACTCCACCTGATGTATTAATATGGTGGGCTACAGTTCCTTTAGTACTGCTAAACTTCATGAGATCAGAAAAGGCACCTCTATGTTGGTATTCCTGCTTCTCAGGTAGAAGACAAACCTTTCTCTCTTTTTTTTTTTTTTTTTTTTTAAATCCATTCCAGTCTNCCTTTCTCTTTTTTTTTTTTTTTTTAATCCATTGGTGTTCTTTTTGAAGTACTATTTTTTATATATTTAATAACTACATAGAGAGGAAAACAGCAGAATTATCTCATTAATTTTCAAATTAGAATGGATAAGAAGAAACAGTCAAGTTGTTTGCAATCCCTATGCATTTTTCTGAAATGATTATATTTCCTAAGTTTTGTTTGTTCTGTCCTTTCAGAAACAAAAATTGTTATTCAACCTGGAGCCTTAAGTCACAGGTTTCCATAAAAAAAGTTAATATGCAACCATCTGCATCCCTCTACAGCTACAGACAGTTTTTAAGGCTTGTCATATTAAAAGCTGCATTAATTATTCATTTATTTTGTCATATATCCTTAATAAAATGAAAACCCAGGTTACTCCTTTGAATTGTCTCTTCATGTTGCAGATAATTTTTAAATGGTCTGAAAGGAAAAGGACTAACCACATGAAGGAAAATATATGGGGTATTTTTTCCACATCAAAATACTAATTAGGGACTGGATTCACTTCATGTGAACAATTGATAGTTTGGGCCCAACATTCAGCAGATATAAACTGACACAGCTGGATTGAAACTCATGGAATAAGAGTGATTTATACTAAGATGTCAGGGTATTGTTGGGTGGGTTTTTTTGTGTTTTTTCTTTTTTTTTTTTNNNNTTTGTTTGTTTGTTTGTTCTGCTTGTTTTTCTTTTATTGGGACAAATTCAGGCAGATGGGAATATAAGGTGTTGAAATACACTTCCCACCTTAATAGTGGAAGCAAAGCTACATCACAATCCCTTCATTACTAATATCCTGGATTTGCTCATACTTTTGTCTAAGGGAAAACTTGAAGTAAAGCTAACCAAATTGAGGGATTAACAAGCAACAAAGCAGATATAAAACTTCAGACTTTCATCTGTTCTTCAAATGCATGACAGTAGCAATTACATTACAGTGATACGTTTTATGAAGTTTCATAAAAACTGTTGAAAAGGCAGGTTTTGTTTTGGACAGGAAGCATACAAATGTTGAATTATCCTTCCTCTTCTGCCAATAGATAACTCTTACAATTTTGAGCGGTTCATGCTGTGTCTGAAATGTATTACAACATATAAGGTAAATTTACTTATGGATACAATATTACAGTGGCATTCTTCGGCATGCCTTTCATCTCATAGGCTTTTAATTTGCCTGTTTCACCTTTGACAAAAACCACTGCGGCTAAAACTACCAACTGTGACTACAAAGAGGGATAAATTTGGCAGCTACTACATTCATAAGCATGCAGATCAACCATCAATGGTCACACAGTAGATGTTTAGAAGACCATGTTTATAGACTTATTCTGCAAGGAGAAGGAGAGAAAAAATTACAAAATGGCATTTCCTCATTAAGGCAGTCTCTTTTTTTGATAGCTGAGTAAAAGAGATGTAGGTCATTCAGAATTCAGAGCAAGTGAAGCAGAGCAAAATCCTTTGCAATCATTTCTCGTGACATGAAATATTATATCTAATGGGTGTTACTGATACTGGCAGCAACATTCAGGATGTATCTCTTCCTAAGCTGTGAAGGGAAACTAAAAGGAATAGTAAGATACCTTGGGTTGAAACATTTGCTTTATCACTGCTGCAGCAAGCCAGTCTGACAAGTTGACATGCATAGAAGTACTACTTTAGGAGAAGAGGTGCAGATAGGGAGGAAAAATTGTTTTTGGACAAAGGTGCACTCCTCTGAGCACAGCCTTAAATCCAAGGGAGAAAAAAAATGTAGAACCAGAAGTCCTGTGAGACACATAAACTTGTTTCTCAGAAAAACTTTAATACTAGCACTTCTCATGCATTGAACTATTCAAAATATTCTAAGAGTCGAGCCTCCTAGAATGCTATTACAATGACTATGAGGTAATCTCTTTCTTCCAGTGGAATTTCTAGATTATATTGGTTACAAACAAATCATAAATAACAATTTACTTCCAATTACATTTTATT
Organism: Illadopsis cleaveri; assembly: GCA_013399915.1. NCBI lineage: Eukaryota > Metazoa > Chordata > Aves > Passeriformes > Timaliidae > Illadopsis > Illadopsis cleaveri. The sequence continues at coordinate 330,398 of VXBB01004579.1, read as the reverse complement.
ATTTGTTGCATTAGTGCATAAACCCAAACTGCAGACAGACCATGACTTTCCAATGGAGTAAACCTAAATATTTTCTCTGTTAAGAGAAGTTTTAGGAATTTGAAATATAAACTCAGTGCCACTGTGAGTTACTAAATAACATCTCTCAAAGCCATTAATGCTAGGACTACCTTCTTTGTTTTGACAACACAGAACAGCAAAGGAATTTGTGCAAGTACTTCCTAATCTTCTCTGAAGCAATTTAAAATAAATCTATTTATTCCATTCCTTAGCTCTGATAAGACCTTAAATTGAAAAATAATTCTAACTGTCATCTAAAACTGCTTAAACCTTCAAATACCATTTCTATGTTCTTACCATAAAAAAAAAAAAAAAAGAAAATAGCTGTCTTTAGGACATACAAATTTCACTATGAGGTGATGGCTCATCGACATAGTCAGAGTAGGCAATTGAAAGGTGAGTTTTTAATGTGTTCTCAAACTTGTCAGCTTGTCTTTTCAACATTGATCAACAGGATTTATATAGTCTAGGGATGGAAAAGTCAATTTTAACAAAACTCCTCATCTCAAATTCTCCCACTTTCTTCTCAACATCTCCAGTTCTAATTTGAGAACTTAATACCTCATAACTTTTTCATCACCTAAGAAATTCTATCCTCCAAACTACAGTTTTGAGTCTCAAAATATATATGACCTACACAAAAGGTCATCCTTGGTAAATTCTTAAAATTTTCTTGGTTTGGGTCTGGTACAGCTCATTATTAGGAAAAAAAATTATGCAAGTAAACTAGTGTTTTATTATTTTTCTTGAATTCATACCAATTTTCAGCTCAGAGGAAATACCTTTGGCCAATTTATAAACTCAGTAAGAGATGTGCAATAAAATTTATGAAAAAGATGTGCAATTAGTGATGTGATCAATGGTGGATAAATTACTTTGTTGTTGTAGGCATTACTGGTTCTTCTACTGAAGGTTCCTAATGCAGTCCTAGGCCTAATCTTATTCATACCTTAAAATCTATCCAGTTTAATGTAAAATGAGAAAAATCTGGGTTTTGACAAAGTCTTTGCAAATTATGAAAACATCAAAGCTTTCTGATATTTGATCTTCTCACTGGACAACTGTTCGAATTCCAACATTTGCGAGAGCTGGCGCTACTTAACAATATGACTTCAATTGCTTCATGTGGCCTGAGGTGAATGCTTTAAACTTTCAGATGTGAGGAAAAGATTATACTGGCTTAAATGTCTGAAATGTTGAGGACTCAGGAATACTAGTGAGTATCTAGCAGATGTGCTGTCCTGCAGAGCTGAGGAGGACTGGGGAGATGTTACAGAAACTTTTAACCCAGTGGTTCTTATGACCATGGGGGAAAGACTGTTGTGAACAGACTGTAGGATATTCTTGCTTAGTAGATCCTGTGACATGGTTAGCACACTGACCAGCATTTCATTAGGCTGTAGTGTGAGGAGGTTTTGAATCAACCTCGTATTTGAAAGGTTTGTATCTTGCCATAAACCCTTCCCCTGAATTGCTACTTGCTATAAAACGGAAAAAGTTTGAGAGCCCCACAGGACTGTGATTCCACTTCCACATGTACCCCCTTTAAATACATTTATGAGATTATAAACAAAGTGGCTCAATTATACAATATCAGCAGTATTATATTTAACTTCCAGGTTTTTGTGACTGAAAACTGATAGGAAAATTAGGCAGACATAGTGGTGTCATTAGCAATCATGTCTCCAACCACAATGACAAGTTCTCTTCATGTTGTACCATCTGGATGCTCCAGGAGTATATGACTGACTGTATGGCTCTACTCCTTTCTATCTTTAAATACCTCCTCCATGAAAACATGTCCTGTATTCTGATCTAAACTCTGAACTGTTAAAGAATTTTTAGGAATTTGTTTTGCCTATCTCCCAGAAAATCTTCAGAGTGTTATAGAGAGACTAAAAACCTCGTTCACAATGTTAATTATATATACATGACAGATTTACTTTTCCAGAAAACAGTTCTGTTTTGGTTTTTTTTCTTTTTTATCCCCTGATGTACACCCATGCTCAAGTATTGCGATCTATAAACATGCTCTATTGTGGTGGGAATTTTATCCTTGGTGGAAATTTTTGTCCCTGCTTTTAGTGTAGTTTTACAAGATATTTAAACAGATATTTCTGCCACTGTTTATGCTCTTAAGTTGAAATCACACTTTCCTAGGCATATTTTCTGTCAAATTCTATTCCAGCATTGATTTGAAAGAGTTGACATCCCTTGATCCAGTATAAGATTGACAACAATAAACAGAGAATACGTCCCCTTTTTAATGTCAAAAATTACTGTTTTCGTGAGTAATTTATATTTCTAAATACATATATAATGTACTACTAGCTTCAAATTTTCCCTATTGCATTTCATAGTTGAGGATTTTGTAATATACTCTGCAGAATAAAGTCCACAGCTTGTCAGTCATTATAAAAAGAAGAAAGTATTTCTAATCTGCAATTGCATAAATTAGTTGCTTGAAGAAAGAGCCCTAAGGCACTACAGAGTTAGACATTGTTATCATTTGTGAGGTGGCAAAACTGTCTTGTCTTTCTGTGCTACAGAAAGAAAACCCCCAAATTTCTATATTTAAAATACTATATATTTTTAACAATAAATTTTATATTTTAATAATAAAGATATATTAAAACGGTAAAGATTAAAAATTGCTAATTTTTTTTAGTTTTTGACAACTATTTTATGTTGGAATATGTAATGATTTGGCATGCATTTTAAAAGGCTGCTTTTCAGAGCATCTTAGCACCTATTTATAATGGTGGAGCAGAGACTGTGTGCATGTTTAGCATTGCAAAAAACCCCAACATAATTTGTAACATTCTGCTGATCTAATCACATTGCCAGAATCAGTATATCAGAGATCTCCAGAACAACTTTTTGAGAATAGTATTTGGGGAAATAGTGATATAATTTACAGGTGTAAACATAAAAGTGGAAAAAAATCCTTCTGTTACAAATTCCAGTTATCATTGTCTCTATTGTTTTTTCACAGACAGTGCCAAGAGCTAAAATANACATTGCCAGAATCAGTATATCAGAGATCTCCAGAACAACTTTTTGAACAACTTTTAAGAATAGTATTTGGGGAAATAGTGATATAATTTACAGGTGTAAACATAAAAGTGGAAAAAAATCCTTCTGTTACAAATTCCAGTTATCATTGTCTCTATTGTTTTTTCACAGACAGTGCCAAGAGCTAAAATATGACAACACACTGTTAATGGATGTACTATTATGGGAAATCATAGAATCAGAGAATACCACTTTGGAAAGGACCCCAAGGATCATCTCATCAAACTTTTCTTGTCAAATATACAGTCCAGACAAGCTGGCACAGTACACCCTAGGAACAGGTCCTTTAATAGTTCATGTTTAATGTACTTGTAAAATATTTAAATTACTTGTAAGTATTTTCTTATTAAATTGAAAAAAAAAATTCTTAAACTTCTGCAAATAATGGTTTAACAAATAAAAAATAATTCCAAGATTTTAAAGAAAGTACATTTCTTTTAAAACCATTTTTATTTCTGCTTTATCTTGAAATGGATGCATCTAATATTAAATGCAGAACAAAAGTAATTAATGAAATTTTACTATGATATGTTTACTTTGTTTGTTGGAAGCTGGAGAAATGCACACCAGAAGCTCAAAATAACAGAATCTAAGTACTTCTTATGTCTCTTTATTTTGGACAGGGATATCTAACTGAGATTTTTCTACAGTGTATTATTCTTATTCTTCTATGAAAAATAAAAAGATATTGTACACTGTAGAAAAATCTCTGTTAGATATCCCTGTCCACAATAAAGATTCTTGTATTTTCTTTGTTTCCTTAAATTGTGTGTTATTCTATGTTTAAAGGCATTTTTAAGTGCACCTGTTTGGATTCTTGAGTGTGCTGGTAGAAGCCCTGAAGCAATACATTTACCCTGAAAAATGCCACAAGTCCA
>VXBB01004579.1:314553-326330 GCA_013399915.1 Illadopsis cleaveri | reverse complement strand
AAAAAAAAAAAAAAGGAAACCAAACCAAAACAAAATACAAAAATTATGTCAAACCCTGTATGTCAAACCCTGTGGTTGATACAGAATTTTCTTTCATTTGGGAAAATATCCCTTTATACACTACAGCTCTACCCCTAAAGAACAGTTTTGTTGATATAATCTCTGCCTTTATAAAAACAGTTTTCTGGAATGATGGCACTCTGCTGACAAATCTCTTCAGGACAACTTTCTGACTAATCCTGCTGATACCAGCAGTAATACTCACAAGACTAAGTTGCTATCAAACAGGTATGCAGGGAAAAAAAATCACAGCTCTTAGAAGAGCTAAGAATCAGGAGAAGAGGTGATATAAACATTGCTTTTGGGAACAAAGCAGACTACTCACCCAGCAAATGCCATAGCCAAGTGACCAACTTAGAAGGAAGAGAAACTGTCAGTGAAACAGTCTGGAGAGTCTGCCAAAAAGCCAGATGCTGCTACTGAAAAACTACCTCCCACAAATTGGCATTGGTGTATTACAGAGCTGGCACTCCGTGGTGGTACCTGCTTTGTTAAGCCACAGTCTGTCTTGAACATATTATTTTATTAGCCTTCCCTGTTATCAATAAATGGGTAAGATTATTCTGTTTTCACTTAATAAATTATCCTTAGAAACTATTGTACATTTGACAGATGTAAGGAAAAAAAGTAGTAAATGTGAACACCATGTTTTTGAAGGGAAAAAGAATGGTGATTTCTTTTAAAAATGCTGCACAGGGCATATGATCTTCAAACCTTGCTGTTTGCTTACTGGTGTAATTTATTTCTTCAATATTTTGACATTATCTAGGGATGACTGTTGGCACTACAGTTGTCACTACTTGGAGAAATGAGCAATTTGATGAATTTCTGTTCACTGAGACACTGAAAATTAAGGTTATGGAGCCTGCTGGATGTGGAAAAGCAGTTTATGAACATTTCCGGTACCTATAAAAGGAATAAACTCTATCTTTCTGCTGTGCTTTCTGCAGAATGTCTATACAAAAAATACAGATAGAAAGAAATAAAAATAAAATTCTTAGATTTGAAAGAATGCTTATTTTTTTTTTTGAGAAGGGTAATTCTTCTCAGGAATTAGCACTTGCTTTTGTAAGGCTAAATTCTGTAGGAATTGTGAAGTTCTGATGCATGAAACAGAGCTCTTGCTTGGTGTGAGCTGGAGTGCTGGCATGATGACTACATAAAGCAACATCAAGGTACTGCTTATTCTGCACTGAATTGTATCCATAGAGGAATTTTACTGTCACATGTTTCCAACAGTAACATCCCTTCTGCAAATCTAGACTTAAGTACTTAAGAGTTTCACAGAATGAATGGAGAAATTGTTTCTCATGAATTGATGGAAATAGAATCTATATAACTAGACAGAGGTTTTTGTCTTTTTTTCTCTCAAGAGAAAATTCTCAGTGGCTCATAGTCAAAAAAAGGTGGGATGCAAATGGAGACCAACATAAAATAATTCCATCACAATTTCTAAGAAAATAGCTTCTAAGTCACTTCTAAAAATGTGAATTACAGAAGAAATTGAAGTAGCTTCTGCAAAAGCACAATATTATCAGTAGACATTCATATAGATCAATTAATTGTGACAGCAAATTAGGCACTGCTGCTTTGTGAGAATTATTGTTATATAATATATAAAAGCTCTGTTATTTCAGATAATGTATTGCCCCTTATTTCGATTGAAAAAAATTACTATGAGTTACAGAATGCAGTGAAAAGAATGTCTTGTACCCTATTATCACTGATGTCTCAATCCATAGAAATGTTAACATACTTTTGGTAATAATTCATTGTTGCATAATGGAAGGGCAATATCCATCTTGTGCCTGCCTCATTATTTTCAATACTGTGCTGAGATTGCATTAGGATTAACTGAAACGTAAGAAATGCATTGTAATCATAGGGCTCAGACTTGGCCAGCTTGTTTGAAGTTAACAGAAGACACTTCATGGCTCAGGCATGCTCTGCAATTTTGTGTATTTCAGTGGGTGATCGCAGATGGATCATCGTACATGATCACATGCACCTGATGGGACTCGATATTTGTGCTAAAATCTTGCTAGGCTGCGTGTGTCACTGAGCAGGGAGGGCTAGTGGCTCCTTGAGAGAGGTGAGACAGCAGCTGTGGGTCATGGCACCTCTGTCAGGACAAGGAAATCACAGAGAAGGGACACGGTCCCACAGCTCCCAAGGAGGGAAAGCAGGGCAGGATCAGTGCTGGGAGCCAGGGACAGACAGCCCTGGGGAAGCCAGGCAGGCATGGAGAGATCAACGGGCAGGTGGCTCCCAGATCTTGTCACATGTCACTCCCACACTGCAGCAGAGCTGGCTCCCACCACCCACAGCCCAATCTCAGGAGGGAAAAAAGTACAAAACTTGTCATTTGGTCATGGAGTTCATATTACACTTCTGCACACCTGCCAAAAAGGGTTAGAAAATTGAATTCAAACAAGAGTTGAAAATTGAAGATTACCTAGCATCTTTATGAAAGTAAATGAATTTAAGTGTTGGGTTCCTGAAAATACTTAGTGCATACTATTTTGCCTTTTTTGAAGAAGTTTTAAAAAGTTTTTTCTGCTTCAGTGTTGAAATTAAGAAGGTAACTCTTATATTTACTATTGTTTATGGTGTTCTTCATTAATTGATAGAAGTGTTTTCACAAAAGATTTGGTGGGTAATTAGTTGATCATAAATTATATCTTCTCTGGAAACAGTTATTGGCAAATCATAAAGAGGCAAAATATTCAATTCAGCATCATAGCCTATGTTTCAGGTGCTTCCTTCATATTTTGAATTTTGTAAATAAATTCTCTCTAAATAAATTAGACGACATGTACTTTTAAGAAAATGGTAAAACTTACTGAAAGGTTAAAAATTATATAGCCATATGTTATGGAGTTGCTGAGACTGCAAGAACAAATATCTTTTATGAGTCTTGTACAAGGAAATAGTTTTAAATTCTATCTTCAAATCTTCAATTTCTGATGTTTCAAGAAATTGGAAGTCCTACATACACTCATGTCTAAAACACTGTAAAAAAATATTTTATTTATCTAATTACATTCAGATAGAAATCAATTTTGATGTGAATTCACTGAATTCAAATAAAGTTATTGAAGGCCTAAGCAGTGTTACAAATTTAATTTGGACACAAATGTATTCAAATGTACAAAATGCACTGTAGCTGAAAATATGTATCATTTTAAATCATGAACTCAAAACTAAGATAATTTTATATTTGATGACTTAAGAAATATACAGAATAAAGAAATAGTTGTTTTGTTAAAGCAAATGGCATTTTTAATGTGTTCCCCAAGGAAATAGTTGTTTAATATTTTTAATGTAGATTTCCTTTATTTCTAGGCAATTTCGAAAATCACTGAATTGAGTCTTAGAGGACAAAAAGAACTATGCCACAAAAAGTTCCTTATGAACCTCAGCAAAAAAATTGAAATCACATGCAAAATGAATGATTACAGTTCTCCACTTCAACACATTTATTGGAAGAATTATTCTGTGAAGAGTAGAAAAGTGTTTACACACTATAGAGGTATGGACGAAAAATAAATAAAAAACCCTACTACGTGCAGCATTCAATTCCAAGTGTGATATTAAAGAAAGGTTTTTATCACTGTTCCTCTGGAATTTTCTGTTGAATTCATTTTCTTGTCAAAACCATAATTTTCACATTATTATTATTTTACAGAAGAGATTTAAATGACTTTTATTCCTCTCAGTTTCACAGTGTGAATAAGAGAGTGAAATAGTCATCTTTTGATAACATCAACCTGTGCAATTTTTTAAATCCTCAATATTTATTTGATTCAATTTCACAAACATAAAACTGCATTTCCTCATGGTTCATTGTTGATAACTTTTTCTGTTTCCTTCCTTTATGTAGGCAGATCTATGTCCTCCAGAAAGATGTCCTCTGATTTTTCTAATTAAGGTTATTTTGGGGGTCTTTTCTCACATTTTTACTGAACCTAGTGCTAAATCCTAGTGTATTGTGGCATCCTGCAAACTCTGCCATTTTCTATTGGTTCCTAGATTCTATGCCCACATAATTCCTTGTGCATGTTCTACACTGATAAGCACTTTCTCACCATGTGATGGAGGTTAGCTGAGCAACCTACAGAAGTTAAAGAAGAGAACCATGTGCTTGGAGGACTGAAATGAGGGAAATAAAACATACCTTTATATTTATCTGCTAGTAATTTTACTTTCCTGATGGCAAGTGAGTAATTGGTGAGGACTAAGAGCACATAAAATTGGTATTTAATTTTGTGTTATTCCTTCCCCAGTCATAATCCCTCTCCAAAACAGATAGCTGTAAATCACCCATCATGAAAGTTATGGAAACATTAATTTAAAAAATAAAATTCTAGGAGAAATTGTTTATTTGGACCAGAGATTCACACAAATTATAACATAGAGACAATTACCAGAAAAAATATTTGTGTCATTGTTGCAGAAAAGGAGGTTTTGATCTAGAAAAAGATTATTTTTCAGTTTAAAAAGTAGCTACCTGTAATATGTTTGCAGACTGTGTTGATATTAATAGAATGAAACCCAGCACAAGAAAATTAATAAAGTTGAGGGGAATGGTGGAGTAGATGTGTCTCATTTTAAAGTGAAAATACTTATATTTTTCCAGACATCTTTAAAATTTAAAAATACAAAGCCAATTGATAGGTAATCTATAAAATTTAATAAGCAGAAAAACACCTTCATTATTTAACAGATTAATACACTAAATACTTCTGAACATCTTTTATCCATGCAGACATATGCATGAATAACAAAACAGATGGTCAGTACCTTCTTACATACACACTGGACTGAATTTGTGAATACAATGTCAACTCATAATTGAGTTAGAATTCCTCAACTTTATTTTTTAAAGAAATCTGTCTCTTCCAATTATCATTGCCTGATTCAAAGTACCACAAAAGATGAAATGGATCCTTGAAATTAAAAAGAATAACACCACTATGAGTAAGATGGGAATTATCCAGTGATGGATAGAATGCAATTTACAACATATTTTGACATACAATTAACCAAGATATTGTCCCATGATGCTTGATTTGATTTCTTTTTCTCCAGGAGATCTTGGTATATTTTTTGGAAGACATACTTCTGATTCTCATGGACAGTCTGCTTTTCTTTCTATGCAAACTGGAGAAGTGATGTCATCTGGATGGGGTTCTGTGGGCAAGACACTCAAGGAGACAAGTTAACTTCTGCATTTTTCATTGCATGTGCAGCTACAGAACCAAACCATTATTTTCGCTTTGTTGTGAGTTCCTCACTCCTTCATTGTCCATCAAGGGTAAGTGGTGCATTTCACAGGAGGGTATAGGTTAATTACTGGCATAAGCATGGCTTCTCCTGCACATGATGCAGTGTCACAGCATCTGCTGTGCACTTGCATAAAACTGCAGCAGGCAATGTGGCGAAAATGTGGTGTCATTGGGAAGTAATGGCCTGAAACAACAGGAGCACCTGCTCCCTCGCAGGTATCTCCTGGATGTATTGCTGTATACATCAACTGCATCTTGCTGTACCTGGTAGCTGTCCACTTAATATCCACAAAGTCAGCATGGGTCTGGTGACCACTGGTTTGGCTCAAATTAGAGGCCATAGGCTCGACATCACTTTCAAAATTAAATCAGTTCCTTATATAGGACACCATTTATGTCCTATGGGTTACCATCTGTCATACATATATCATCAGGTGCAAATTTAGTTAGCAAATTGCTTAGTCCATAAAATAGGTGCTCAAACTTCAGTCATTATCAGAGCAATGTGTTGAATTTAAATACTGTATCTGGACAGTTCTTGACTTGGATTTCCTCACTGTAACACTAAATTCTTGCATGTAACTCGCTTGGGTTTTTTATTAGACTGTATATGTCCATCTGATTATCCTTTTACCTAAGTTTTGCAAATCACCACATAAGCATTGTCCTCCTGCTATAATTTTCACAGGTGTACTAGTTTACCTACTAACTTTCCTCTAGCTGCTAAAAAAGTGCTTTTCTTACACACACCATGACTTTTCAGAGAAAAGGCATTTTGATTTTAAAAAAAGCATTGTATTAGAGAATTGGTCTAACTTCTTGAATTGTTGCTGCTAATGGGAGTATCATCTCAGCTTAACTACTGAAGCGATCAATGAAAAAACCCAAAGAAGTTGGGAAAGGAGACATTCATTAACAGTGGGTTGTACAACAGTAGCATTCTATAAATAGGATGAATCAAAACCAGTGTTGGTTCCTCATGTCTACCCTTGACTCCGTGTGTATGTTTATTTTAAGGCATAATTATCATAAAAATGTTCAATGTAGGTGTAAACAGGACAAGTCAGGAAATATGATTTGAATTTACTTGTTTTTTCACCTTTTTATCTCTCTGCCCATCCAATCTCCTGTTATCTTCATCAAATATCAGAGTAGAAATGTTAATGATCCAATATCTTTTACATACTATATACATTTAAATGTATCGGTCCTAATTGTGTGGCAAGTATTGTTAGCAGTAATGAAACTTCATACTTGCATTAAATAACCAAATAGAGTCAAAGGTAAGGAAAACAATGGCTGAGAACAAAAAAAAGAAAAAAAAAGGCATGAGAGTATAAGATAGATTTTAGACCCTCTTTTTAATTTTTTTTTTTTTAATTTTTTCACTCTGTCCAGAGATTAGAAATTTCAGGCTCTAAAAGTGGTTACAAAAACTGGACTATTTGTTCATATGAGTGGTGTAAATAAATAAAATAAAGAAACCAAACCCAAACAAAAAGAAGCGAAAGTAAAGAATGCAGTCAATTCTAACCAAGTTACACTAGGAAAACAAATAGAAAAGAACACTAATGCCAAAGACACATCACAGTAAATCATCAATCTGTTATGCACTTTCAATCTGTTTCTCAGTTTCATAGGTGTAGAAATTGTCCTGTCATGTATTCCTACTGTGCCAACATATAAATGAAATCAAATGCAACAGCAATATCCCTGTTTGATTTATCAGGGCTATTCTAGTAACATTTTGAGGGGTTTTGTTTTTCTAGTACGAGTTAAGATTCCTTTATTTTTATTTAGGAGTTAAGACTAGGTAAGAGTAAATATGTTTGGGTTTTTTTCCATCTCTGCAAATAAGATTTGACATTGCATTTAATTTTAATATTTAAAACATCCTTCTGACGTTTTGGTTTTTTTTTTTTTTCCCGGTTCACTCTGTGATGCTGATGATAGTATTTGTGAGAATATTGAAGACAATTAACTACCAGCTTGTTGGGTTTTTTAAATTAAATATTGCACATTTTAAAGAAGTGCTGTGAACCCACAGCCAGGAAAAGAAACTAAAGCTCTACCTGATGGAGCAGCAGTGCCAGTTAATGGGTGATAATCAGTCATCTTGTGATGGAGCCTATGTGGGCCTCATTTCCTGCCATGCCTTCTTTTTATGGCATGAAAGAAACATAGATCAAATCTATCATGATTACTATGGATAATTATTGCCATAACTATCATTGCGGACAACATGGGTAGACAAATTCTGTGGTCTTGAACAAGTCCTTTCTCTCTTTATGTCTACTGTGTGCTTGGATGTTCAATAACTATCACTTCAAAAAAAAACCCATTGTTTGTAAAGAAGCATGAAAAGTAAAATGTCCTGTTAGATTTATATTTTGATATTAATTTCCTGTGTTCACTCTTCTTTTGAGAAACCAAATATTCATACCAATTCTGTCTCACATGAACCTTTTTCTAGGCAAAATTCTACTGACTTTTACATCCTTGATGATCACTTTACTGAGAGTGAGCAAGTCATTTTTATGTCTGTTAGTAAGTGTTTATGACAATTTTGCATGACTGCTTCATATGACGTATTGTTTCTGCTTTTTCTGTCATTAAAAGGTTTCAGAGAAATTTGATCAGCAACAATTTCTTTGACAGTAATAGCAGGAAAACAGGATAATACTAACAGGTCATATTATAGGAAAACTGTCAAAATAAGATTTCAGGTCGGGGAAAAAAAAAGGTCAGTGTCAGTTCCTGGAACAGACTGGCGTAACTTTCATATCAAAATGGATTATTTAACATCAGGGTAGAATATTGTACTGAAAGATGAAACACACCCTCCTATATACACCAAATATCAAGCTTATACTAGAGAAGTGAATGAGAACAGCTTCAAGAGAAGTTCCCAGGGTCTTTTTGAAGGAAAAGGGAGTCCAAAAAAGTGAGACTCTTCTATACATAACCATAATTCAGTGATTTTAATTCAGGTAAACTTCCAGTTATTTTTCTCCTTCAAAAACCAGCAAAATCAGGATTCTCAGCTGAGGATGCTCACAAGAGTGAGATTTGCATTTTTTTAGAAACTGTAAGACTTAAGCAATCAGTTTAAAACATGAAAACCCAACTATAGAACAGTTTCTTTCCTGATAGGAAGATGTTAGATCAAGAACACAGAAGACATGGATGTAAAATTGGAAGAAAGAGATTTTTAAGGTCTTAGTCTCACTAAGATATTGTCCTCTTGCAGCTATGTCAGGATTTGATTTCTTCCAGGGTTATCAGTTCAGTTATCTCAGGAAACTGTTTGTCTTATTTTATTATACTTCTATGGTAGGACCATCCAAAGGCTGTGATATGGTCCTTAAAAGTTGTCTTTAAAAGATTGTGGTGAGTTGACCTTGGCCAGCAGCCCAACTCCCACCTTGCCTTTCACTCCCCTCTCCTATGACACAAGGAAAAAAACAAAAAAGAACACTAGGCTCATATTTAATTCAGTGTTGTCTGGGGCCAGCTGGATGGTGCTTTCACCAGAAGTTAAAGCACATTATTTCCCATTTGAACATTTTCTGCTTGATTCCTGTTCTGAACCTCGTACATAACGACAGCCTACTCCTATTTGTCATCTCTTCATTTGTTTCAAATATGAAAAAAGTGAACAAGTTCCATGTTTATGTTCAGTTGCTTACACTGACCCCAGGAGTTTTTACAATCTGTCTGATATCAATACAGAATGAGCATTAATAACAATTTTTAATAGGTTAGATATCTTTGTTGGGTGAAAATTTACACTCTCACTGAAAACAGACATTAGATGAAATCTAAGAAGAAAGTCCCATAAACCAAAAACCCTTTCTCTCAGTAAACCCTGAATAGAAGATATTTTATCTTTCATTTTTGTAAAAATTACTTTCTGTTTAAGTATCCTGTGAAAGAACAGATTTTAGAGAGCCAAAGAGAGAATCTCACTGAGTTCCAAAGGAAACCAGTTCAGAAAAGAAAACCACATAGAACGAAATGCATAAATTCAAGATAAAAAAAAAAAGTTGTGCTTTCAAATATTAGTTGCAGACTCTGTGTGTCAAAGAAATAGAAGTTATTTACTATAAAAGAAAATAGGAGAAAGAGAAGAAAAAAAGGAAGTAAGAGAAGTGTTTCAAGAAAACCAGAAAATATATTTCTTAAGACTCATTTCCTTTTGGTGAGAATGAAAATATTTAAAGTTTTGGCACAACACAATAATTGAGCTGAATTATACCAAGCCTGACCATATATTTTAACATCAAAATGCATCTTGTAACAGCATAGAGGGAGTAATTGATTAGATTACAATGTAATTTTTTGACCAAAAATGTAATAGCCTTAAAATAACAAAACTCCCAAACAAATTAATTATAATAATTAATAGTAACGATAATAATAATAATCACTAGTCAATGAAATTTAAATTGGAAAACACATGACCCAGAAGAAATTATGACGTTATATGACATTATATGAAATCTTGAATAGAGAATGCTTACTCTTAAGAATTTAATTTCTTCTCATATCACAAGAGCTTCTGGACAATGATCAGAATTACCAGTTGGCAGGTGAAGAGCAACTAAAGGAGCATTCTCATATATTTCACTGCTGAACTTTGGAACTGCTCCAAAATTATTCAAGGGCGGAAAATATTATCTGTTGAACAAAGTGTAAAGAAGGTCAAAGATTATTTTTTTCAGAGATGTCTTGTAAAATGGCTCACATACAAACTTGTGCCCTGAGATGCCAAGTGGGTACGCAAGTAGAGTTATTTTAAATGTTTAAGAAACAGTATGACAGTGCTGGGAATTATAAACCAGGCAAGAATTTCAGAGAGACCCTTTGTCCCTTGTCATATATTTTTACACCCTTCAATATTATTCCTGAAATAACTATGAATGTAACAATATGTGTAAAATTCCTTTTGTCCACAACTAACAAGAATTTGCGAATTTCTCATCTTTCTTACAGCTACCTACCTGCCTAATAAAGAAACTCTAGAGAATCAGTAGAAGAGGCTGAATTCCTGCATGGAACACAGAGTACAGCTCTGTCAGGCTGTGTTGATTTTTGTAGGAGCAGCAGTTCCATGTCAGTTAATACCATGATCAATCTTAAAGAAAGACAACACATTTTAGAGAAGACAGAAGAGTCAACAGTGCAAATTACAGAGCAAAAAAAAAAAGAGAGGGCAAATCAAGGAAAAAGGACCAGAGGATCTTACTTTTTCTTGTTTGGTCCCATCTTTTATCTGTGATTTTTATAGACTCGCACATACTTGAACTCTGACAGCTAATGGGCCACATTCAAGTAAAAATATTAGGGATTTAAAATAAAAAATTGTTTAGTCTTTTTTTACAATTTTAATCTTCAAGACTCAATTATATACCAGATTTGACTATATCTTTTACAAGAATTATGTGTGCAGATGCACACTTATTTTGGGCTTTTCAATAATTGACAATCTATCAACATCTCATGCATTAAAATAATGAGAGAGAAAGGATTTCACTTATGACTGGTTCTTTCCCACAGTTTTTAGTGTATGTCAATATAAGATGTGATCAGTTCACAGAGATGCAATGCACATTGGTTCAAGTCTCTGGGCTTTGTCTCTTTGAGAATAAGCAGAAAACAAGAAAACAGGCTTCAGTGGTCATATTACACAGGAAGGAAGGAAGGAAGGAAGGAAGGAAGGAAAAGATTCTCTTTAGAAATGATCCAATGCTTAACAGAAAAAGAAATACTCCAAACATGGTGATAGTATTAAATCAAAATAGGGGTGCATAGAAGACAGTGGCTTATTTAAGACTGGAAGATGAATATTTAGACTTTGGACTGCTGTTTTCTCCATGAACCAAACAAGAATACAGTTTACTGCTGTGGTGGTATGCTCCACCCCCGTTGAGCCATAACCACCAATGATGTGATGGCTTCATGCAGATTTTGTGGGATGGTAGCCAAGCGCTTTCTGAAATAGTGACCCAGAGGTGTTTCTGGTGTGCAAATATGACTGTGAGTCATTTATTTTACTCCTTACATAGTGGGCGATACAGGGGCCATTGAGCTCTCCTGCCTGAATTAAGTATTTCCCTTCTAATAGTAACAAAGTTACTACTTGGTGCTGGGGGATTCCTTGGCAGAATAGGTTCTTGGTAAGTGATTAATAGCATGTTAATCTTTGAAATCTTAGCTAAGTCATTTGAGGGATTGGTTGAGCACATATAATCCTTTAGCCATAAAACATTAGTCAAGTCTGGGATCAGGACTGCTTGCAGGTTCACTTTAGAGTCCTCCCTGAGAAGAGGGACCTCTGTGATCCTCTCATTCTGTGGCAATGTCTCCCTGAAAAACTTTGTCTGACCTTGTCCCTGTAAGAGATGGTCCACTTAATGTCACGATCCG
>VXBB01004579.1:282593-314533 GCA_013399915.1 Illadopsis cleaveri | reverse complement strand
CCACCTCAGCCAGGCCAGCACTCCTGTGTTAGGGTTTTAGAGTCCTTTTTAGGGGTTTCAGTCTCTGTCCTTGATGATGGTCGTGAGGCAGATGAGGGATTTTCGGACCATCTCTTACAGTCCCCTACGCAGTTAGTAATCAAGTCTACTTTGCCATTGAATCTTGTTAAACTACTGTTGGATTTAGCACTGCATTTTGTTTGTTCACTGATTTATATCAATAAAGTGTATTGTTGCTTTTCTGTTGAAGGTGAAGTCCATCACTCCCTTTGTTACAACTCACTTCTGAGTTTGGCCATTCAGGGGAAGTAAATAACATGGAAGTGTTTAAACTCACATAAATTTCACTGGTGACTCAACATGCAGGGCTCAGTAATTGGTATAATACCAAAGTGACCCTCTCATAGCACTTATTGAAGTATGCAGCTGAGATCCTTGATATCCCTGGGGGCTATTTGCTCTTCAGTTTTCCTTAGTCAGTTGTTATAAATGACAGGCAGGTTAGTTATGCAAGCAATATGGTCTGGTAGATTAAAATGGATTACAGCCTGGATTTAGAAGTCACGAATTCTTGAGTCCTAGCTGATTTTTATCAAGAAAATTCCCAGCAGAATTTGAAAGAATGCACTTGCACAGGATTTCCTAAAATGTATGGGTATGAAGAATTTATAATCTTTTTGTTGAACTTTGGAAAAAGCATACAAAATACATTACAGTGATGTTGTAAAGTTTAGAAGGTGATTATTTTGTGTTAAATTATACAGAAACTTTAACGTAGTGGAATTAAAGACCCATATTATCAGATTACTTGGTTACAAAATCCACTGAAGTCAAAAAGAGCACTGTGATAGCATTTCACCATAGGCCTACTATGCGCCTCTCTGATAGGGAGATTTATCATACTTGAATTCTGTTAGAATGCTTACTAACACACATAATGCATATGCAATTTTTAAACATTAAATTTAGAGAATTTTCTCAGTATACTGAACTATTCATTATCTTTGTTCCAGCAGATGATCACCTTTTACAGTTTTGCATGTACTCATATTTCAAATTAATAATGCTGTCCTGAAAATCATAGATAACAGCACTGGGATTCCTCACTTTTTAGAATTTTCCCGAGAGATGGGGTCATCTTAGTTGCTTACTAGAAATAAAAATGCTCCAATCAGGAAAGAAATATGTGGAGTGCCCTGAGTAAAAGCTGTTTCTTTCAAGTGATTCAACCTGATATTAAGAAAGGATCAGAAATTGCTATAATTCCTAAAATTATTTCAAAAGTGTATATCTTAAAGCTAGAATGAGAATTTTACCAAGGCACAGGGAGCTGAGCACAGAGATGTTGGCCACATTTACTTTGCATGGGAAAGCTAACTATTACCTTTTTTCTGGTAATGATGTCATGTAGCCAAGTTTAATCTCTACAAGTTAGGTCTTCTAATGGCTGAAGGCCATAAGGATTTAAATATGATTTATGTCCCTCCTGCAGTAATTACATTATGTTTGAACATCCTGAGCTTACGTTACAGTTCACTGCTTCATTTCTCAGTGTTTTTCTATCCCGAACATCAGCAAAAGGTACTTCACTCATAGTGTGGTCAGTGACTGGAACAGACTCCCCAGGGAAGTGGTCATGGTGCCAAGACTGTCAGAGATCAAGGAGTGTCTGAATAATGCTTAGTCATATGGTTTAGTTTTACACAGTCCTGCAAGGAGCAGAAATTTTGACTTGATGAGCCACATGAATCCTTTCCAGCTTGAGACAACCTCTGATTCTGCAAAAGACATGAAATTTTCAACATTTTGTTTAATATTAGTCTTAATAAAAGTTCTTAATGCACATCCATACAGGTTAACTAGAAACAAAAAAAGAGGACCAAAGAAAACCCCAAAAAGCAGAATAAAGGCTTTTGTTATGCACTTCCTCAATACAGTTTTGTAATCTATAAAACATGTAATTTTCTTGCTATTGGCTGTAAATTTCTGTCTCACATCTTGCAGACTTTCTTATTCTATGGTGACTAAGACTGATAGGAGAATTAAGCAGAGGGGACATTAGAACACATGTAGGGTAGCCTAGGGCTGGAAAAAGTAAACTTCTAATTCTTTAATTTGGATGGAAATGACACCTCAGCTAAGCCAGGAGCAAAACTCACTTGATAAATGGGAACTGAACAAGCAGTTAGGTTTTTGTATTTGTAATACACAATGGATGTTTACAAAAGGTGCTGGGGATTTTTCTTTAATATTTTTTTCTTCATGACATAGGTTCTACTAAAGCCTTTGCAAGCCTTCATCATGATTAATTTTAAATACGTTTTTTAAAAGGCCAGATTGAAGAGGTCATATTTTGCATTCTGAATGTGCTTTATTTTGTGTTTGACCGTGAGAATGCATGCTATGGGCAATGATAGATATATCTTGCATTTCTACAAGGTACTAAATCCTTTTGTTTAAATCAATGGGGCAAATTCATCGTTCCATCCAACGTGTTTGCACTGGAGATGAATTTAATTTTCGTGTTTTGCACATAAAACATAGCCAAAACTTAGGAACTGCTACTTACTGTTCAATATCTAAAAAGCAGAATATTTTAATGTGATTCTGATTCATGTTTTTTCTTTTTTTTCAGCTTGTATGATCCTGAGCTTTAAAAAAGGTAGTAATAAAAAGTGCAATGTAAGACTGTGTTATTCCATTATAACAGTATGGAAACAGTTGGTTTCATAAAAAATTGAAAAGGGATCAATAAAAATGAAAACAGCTGAATGGCAGTCAATTTATTTGCTCTATGAATATGAAGGGAATTCAGTAGGTATTCTTCACTTGGAGAACATTAACACTAGAAAAAAGACAGCATGATATGACTTTACAGGTATGATTTTGGTGGAAAATTGGATATTCTGTTGAGTGATTGAACTATAGATCTATGTCATTATGTTTTGTATAGCTTCTTATATTAATTACATGTTTGGTGCATTTTGGGAACACAATTATGGTTCTCATTTTTTTCCACTGAATGTGTTATCGATTCACAGGTAGATTTTTATGCTTTTATTCACACTATTTAGTAGAACCTTGGTTTGTTCTCTTTTTGGGAACAACCAGTCAGTTGTCAAAATAAAATTGTTCTCAGTAATATTGGCAGGGCAAAGAAGACTGAGACATACTCTTCTACACTCATGCATTGTCTTTCTTTTAACGCTCAGTTTTATCACAATTTAAGTAGATAAGTGTTGACTAAATAACATCTTGTAAGACAGTTAGATAAAGTAATTTAAAATTGTAATTATAATTTAAATTTATAATTTAATTTAAATTTACAATTTTTAACAAAAATGAGATCTCAGGGTTTCAAAAAGTTATGTTTTGTCATTGGAGGAACTGGCTGAAATAGCTGTTGTTCTATTGCTGTTGGTGTGATGGGCTCAAAATTTCTATCTTAGGCTGTAGTGTGAATAACGTGTGCAGGTACTTTACAATGAAAACAGGCAAAGCAAAGTTAGAGGAAGGAGTAGCTCAATCTCTCATTATTTCTTGCAGGTTTTTGTGTTTCCAATCGATGTATGCAAGCCTGTAATTCTCTCACATACTCTTTAATCATACACAGATACTCCTGTGAGGTAGAGACATAGAACAACTCATTTACTCAAACCTACAAAGAGATTAGTGGCCTTACTCTTTTTATGTATTTAAATCCTTTTTGTGCTACTTCACCTGAAAGACTTGCTTAAAGTCACAGAGGAAATCAAAGCTGGAAACTGATTCTGCATTTACCAAGTCAGTTCCACGACCTTTGAAAAGGACTTCCCTTTCCCTCTGATCTGTAGACTAATCTCCAGCTGAGAGAACCACCTATATTTGCATCACACGAGGCTAAAGATCAAAGCATTAAACACTTGCTTCAGAGCTGTATTAACAGAATTCAAGTGCCTAGTTAAAGCAATTCAAATGGGTTGCTAATATTGTTGGATATAATTTTGTCTCTTAACTTGAACAAATGTCCATGGACAGCTTGCTGAAGCGGTGACCAGTAGTAAGTCGGACTTTTATGCCATATACTAGTATGTGGATTGCCACTTCTTCTTAAAATCTGTATCTGCCTCCAGAGGTTTTACATTTAAGTTTGGTCACAGCAGGTGAGGTGGCACTACACACTGCCCTAGCGCTGCCAAGGCAAATGCACAAAATTAGAACTGATGAAGATGTGTCTTTGTTGTGATCATAAATAATGTGCAGGGGCACCCTGTGATGGCAGGATAGCATAAACATCCCCAGTCTTATTTAAAGTATGTTTCTTTCAAACCACATCTCAGAAGCAATTGTGAGAACATAAGACTGAAAATATGAAAGGATAAGTTTCCACGTCACATACATAAAACAAAAAAATTTCCTTATGTACCTTGTAGTTCTTTTTCTGTATTCAATGGAATTTTTTTGTATCTTGCAGTTCTTTCTCTGTATTCCATGAAATGTTAGATGATCACGGAACCTCTGCTACACAGGAAGTACAACCCTTATGAAGGTTTGGAGTGCTACTTCTAGTATGGTCTTTAATGCAGATGGTGAGAGTATCATATATATTTCTTTTTTATTCATTAGATTTAAAACAAAAATAATCACATAAGCCACAGATAATCAGAGAAGCATATTATACACCATAATTTCTCATTAAGGAAGTCCATATGGCTCCAATTTTATTTTGCTTTTCTTCCAAAAAATAATTGTGACTAGGAATTTGTTCCTCCATTAGTGGCATTTGTTAATTCATATGGCTGTGCACTGTGAACTGGACAAGCATCAGATTTCTGTTTTTCAAAAACTGTTTTCCAGATTTCTTTAATAAAACACATCAAAAATCTCCTTTTTCTCCTTGCTAATAGAAGGCTGTATGCTAATTGAAAAGAGATCTCTCATAGAGAGGTATATCACAATAGATTTTAAGGCCTGCACAATTTGTAAGGCGACAGTTAATAGACTAGGTTAGGTTTCTCCTTTTTTCAATATCATCTTACACGTAGTGACCATCTGTATAACCTCTGATAAAGACTGGCAGCTGGGGTGGAATCTCTTTTAAAGTCAAAGGCAAAATTCCCACTAAGTTAAGAAAAACCAAGACCTCACTCTCAGTTTTCATCTCTGTTGCCTTCAAGTTTATAAAAGTTTTTCTACTTGCTAAATACATTTTGCACAGAGTATAACAAATAGAGTGCTAAGTTATGTGAGATTTAGGAATGTGTAACAATGGTCACTCTCTCATGCTGAATATGTATGCAAACTATTGCCTCAATGTTTCTTAAAATGCTACATGTGAGAAGATGGCTGCAGAGGTTGCTTGCACATCTTATCCAGTTTTTCTGAGCTAGACACTGTCCCAGTGGCAGTTGTTATTTGGTTTCCTCTGGCTGTGTTATTTCAACTTCAAATGTTTATCAGCTGCAAATCACTTACCCACTGAAACAATACAGAGGATGAAAGAAAGCAAGGGAGAAGGCCAATGTTAAGTACTGTATATTTCCATTTTGATTTATGCAAAGAACAACTTTTATTATCTTTGTTTGTACTGGGTGAAAGGATGCTTTTAATTTTGCCCTTGAAGCATTGATCAAGTATTTTTGTCAGTATGCTGTTGTTGTCAAACATTTCAGAGATTGTATCATACAGAGTTTGTATCAACTCTAACAACTTTGTAAAGATAATGACAGAATATTTTGTTTCATATAGTCTTTTGCATTGCTCAGGTGAGAGTTATAGATATGTTTTATAAGACTGCATTTAATTTCTGTTTCTGCTCATGTAAAGCTAATAATTCTTCAACACTTCATAAAATATTGTACTGAATTGAATTTAACACGTAGTGATCTGCCTCAGATTAGTATAGCACAGAAGTTTATCCATATGTCTTTAAACATTATCCTTGTCTCAAACTCAGTTTGTCAACATGCAAATTTTATTGCTCTTTACCTTCTCATTCTTCAGAAATAAATGAAATTAACTTGAATTTCTACATTTTTAGAAAATGTGTTTTCAGTGAGATAAATGTGGTAAAAATAAAAATGCAGTTACTGATGCTTTACTGTTATTTCTTTTTGTTCAAAACTAATTTTATTATAATAAATGAGCTTTTTTTTTTTTACTGTAAATGCTTCTGCTTTTGCTATTGTTATTGCTATCACTATTGAGGTGGAGATGAATAAAAGAGAGGATGCTCCAAGTCTTTTTCCTGTGTGCAATTTTTTGAGCCTGGATTTTTGTGACTGCTTTCAAATAATCAGTGTATCAGTTTTGTGTGATAACTCATCACAGTTAAGTTTAAGCCCAAGGCAGAGATTGGAGGAATGAAGTCACTGTCATCACAAGAGAAGATCATGTTTAAGATGGCCTCAGGACTCCACTGAGATGCAGCTCTGGGTCCTGAGGAAGTTGGCTGATGTAGTTTCTGAGTCACTCTCTCACACATTTGAAAAGACCTGGCAGTCAGGTTAAATCACTGGATGAAAGGGAATATCACACCCATCCTTAATAAGAAGGACCCTGGGAACCACCAACTAGTCAACCTCACCTAAGTGCCTGGCAATATCACTGAAGAGATTGTTCTGGAAGATGTGTTAAATGTATGAAAGGCAGGGAGGTGAATATTCACAGCCAAAGTGGCTTCACCAAGGGCAAATCATACCTGACCACCCCAGCAGCCTTGTATGGAAGGATGGGGTGACTTAATCAGCAGACAAAAGAAGAGCTATCAATGCCATCTATCTGGACTTCTGTGAGGCCTTTGGTACAGTCCCTTACAATGTCCTGGACACTAAATTGGAGAGAGAGAGGTTTTATGGACAGACTGTTAGATGGATAAGGGATTGCCTAAATTCTTTGGCCATGGCCAAAGTGTCTGTTTGTCAATGCCTTGATGTCCAGGTGGAAACAAGGAGGAAAAAGACTTGGGGATCCTGGTGGATGAGCTGACAATGTGTCTGCAGGACAGAAAGCCAACCACATCCTGTGTTGCATTAAAAAAAAGCCAGAAAAAAGGTCAAGGGACATGATTCTGCGCCTCTACTCTGCTCTCATGAGACCCCACCTAAAGTACTGCATCCAGCACAGGATAGACTTGGACCTGCTGGAGTAGGTCCAGAGGAGGAGCAAAAAAATTTCAGGTTCCATTTAATACTACTTTTATTGCAACAGAATGCAATCTGAATTCAGATACAAAAGTGATATGTGGTGTTGAGAAAGGTCTGTGTCTTAATAAAGATTTTCTGAGAGGCCCATTTGCATAATTGTTCTGTAAAATGTGTTTTACCTATTAAATCTGTAAAGAGACAGGGAACTGGGTTTACTTTGTAGCTGAATTTTTTTTCAGGAAAAAAATATTTTCCTAAAATAAGAATAAAGTAAGGAAAAAAAAATTGGCAAGGTGCATTATCTTTCCAGTCACTGTCAATATGAGATAGATGTGTTTGAGAAATTAAAATGAAATACAATGAAGATCCACTCTCTGCATTCTTGGCGATGAAGCGTGCCTTTGTGCACTGCAGTCTCATCCCTCTGGCATATTGGAATGGAGCCCCCAGTGGAGACAGAGCCAGAAGACATGTAAATCACAGGAAACAGACAAGTTTGTAATTACCTTCTGAAAGTGATTATCTCAGATATTCAAAATCACTTGCTACTCCTGCTTTGTAATGAGAGGTGAATGGTGATATTTGAATAAATGAAAAAAGCCTCTCTGGAAAAACTGAAAAACATGAGAGAGCTCTCAGCAAGCTCTCAGCAAACTTCTGTGGATGACAACAAGGAAGCCTACCTGGATTTTCAAAAGGCTTTTAACAAGGTCTCTCATCAAAGGGACTGATACTGTAGAATTTACCATGGCATAGTCTCCACATGAACTGAATAAAACTTCAGCTAATTAAATCATGTACCTTGCATCTTTCTTTTCTTAGTATATGTCTGAGGCAATTTATACCTGGATATTATTTCACATTGTAGGCACAGTATGCTGAAGTACATTTAATTTCATCTGAAAGGTGAAAAAGAATAATTCAGGACATATTTTAGGAAACAGGGGTACATCTACTTCTCTTTCAGACTGAGTTTTCATTCAATAGTAAAAACTATAAATCAGAAAGTTTTCTAGGGTCATGATTGCACTACAGGTTTGGAGATCTATGTCTCTGTGAAATGCTAAAATATGTAGTCAAAAACAGCAAAGTAAGAAAAGCACAGAAGGTATGTTGTAGTGCAACTTTGCTCAGAGTGTGGGTGGTTCTGTAGAACTGGCAGATATAGTTGGGAGATAATTGTAAGAGTGTTCCATGGTAGTGGGACAGAGGTGAAACCAGAATAATCCATGGCAGAAAAAAACCCCAACCAGATATACCCTAAAGACTGATAGGAATATCCCCATTGCATGTTGGGCAATTAGATAGAAGGAGCTGTGGACAGGAATCCTCTATTGGAAGATCATTTGCATATTCTTCAGAAAATAATTATCAGCAATGCCTAGCAGGTAACTTTAGCCTCCAGTTGTTCACCAGTCTAACTCCGCAGTGTCTGTTTGCTTCCCTTTGTAGCAGAGTTTTGTTCAAATGATAAATGATGGATAAGATCCTTTAGCATTGTTATAAATATTGAGAACATAAATAAAAAAGAATGTTTTAATTTTTTTTCAAAAATTATTTAAAACCATTTTTATACAACAAGCATATAAATTTCTATTAAAGTCATACCAGGAAGTTTATTCTCTCATAAATGAGTTATAAATTAAAAACCTCTGACATTCACAGGAAGAAGAAACATTTTAAACTCATAGCAATCCAGCTAATATGAAAGGCACACTATTCTATATCAGCTTATGGTTTAGTCAAAGCTTCAATTACAATGTCAAAAATTGCTGCAGTGATAAGAATTGGACCCAGATGAGAATTTGAATAAAAGTAGGATAATAACATCACAAAAGTTTTTACAAAAGAGTGAAAAGACTTTGCATAAAGATTTGTTGTATAAAATCTGCATATCTTTGTTTAATCCAAACAGAATTAGTGAGACTCTTGCAGTAGATATTTCAGCTGGAAAAAACCTAGAGGGATAGATGAAGATTTGTCAGTGAGAGCACACAGTGAGTTTGCTTGGCATGTATTAGTGTTTAGACATGTGCCGGTACTTTTGGCTTAGCTTTGACTCTGATATCAGTATTACATGCAGTCCTAAGACAACACATATTGGACTGTTGGTATTTTTTTTTTTTTCATTATAAAAATATTAATTTTTTTATTGTGTTTGACAGATAGAATATGTAATTTTTAGAACAAAGCTAAATATGTTGTGACTTGTGTAGCTTTTCAATTCGTACCAAGCCTAGTTCTTAACTTCAAAGAATGAAACATCCAGAGACTCACTTTAATAAAAATACAATCAATAAAAAGAAAGATCCCCTGAGACAACTCAAATGTCCATTAAAATTAAAGTGAAACACCGGATGTTCCATGAGTGAGAAACCAAAAATCTCAAGTCTGAATGTTTCAAATTCTTACTGGTAAACTCAGAATAAATAAGTCTTTTAAGACCTGAAAGTCCCTGCTTTATTTCCTGCAATAAGATGTTTGACTTACTGATGGGTGAGAGGAATCAGATTATTTATTAAGGTTCTACAAAGTCTTATTCATCTCTGTATCACTGCATCCCTATGAAGTAACAGAATAAGATGTGACACTTGGACTTCGTCTTGTTGCTGTTGTTTGTGGTGGTTTGGCTGGGTTTTTTTGCAATTTAATGCAAAATTTAAAAACTTGCAAGAATTTTGGAAACATTGTCAAATCATACAGTGGTACAAACTTTGTGAAGCTGTATGTTTAGAATCCATGGTTTTACTAATGAGTTCAGGTGTTATACAAAGAACATACCTACCAATTTCTTTTTGATGATTAAAAAAATGTATCTTTAAAATAAATCAGTATTATAAACTTAAAATCAGTATTGGTAACAGTATTTGTGAAACAGTCAAGAAAGCAATTACTATTTAAGAGAAAAAAAATCCAATTGCAAAATAGTAACATGAAACCACCTTGGAAGAAACATTTGTTATTAAATGCATTGAAAGATCAGAGTGAAAAAGCAAAACGTCTTTGCAGCAGAGACATGATAAGACCCCATTCATCTCTGTCTCAGGTTACAATAGGTTGCAATATACAACAAAGAGGTAAAAATATTTTGACACATAAAACTGTGTCGTCCTTCCTGATAATTTATGATTTAGGGGCTCCTTAAATCCTCTGTCCTTTGAGTTCCTCTAGAACAGATGCATGCAGTTCAGACATTTCTATAGTAATTTCCAGCTTTCCAGTCTTATCTGGGATGAAGCCCATGCCTGGCCAATTGTGGTCTAGGTGTCCCACACAGATGTCCCTGGGATCCCTGAGATCAGGGAGCCTTGGTGCTTTGAAAATCTTCACCCACCAGTTCAACAAGAGCACAACAGCCCTCCCAATAACACACAGAAAACCTGCTGGCAGACTAGAAAGAGAGTTTGTTTCCAGGAATGGAGTACAGAAAATGAAATATGATCAGGACATCAGTTTTCCCAAAGCACAGCTATGGGATAGTTAGTGACTGTGAGTGGTAGAATTCTCAGTCATGCTTATCTTGTGAGGGTAATAAAGTCCACTTAACAGCATGTTTCCTCTAAATGCCATACTCTGGAATTTTACTAGAACAAAGAAAAAGAGAAACGTCATCTACTGAGTCACAAACACCAGCAGTGCCGGATGTTTACCTAAAGGATTCTAATTCTGCTGAAGCATAGAAGGGATTTAAACTCCCTCTGTTACAGAATTCCTCAAGGAAGGTGGACATGATGTCTACCTGGGCCTTGAACTACCCGAGCTGAGGCCTGGCCGAGGCCTTGATGAGGCCTGGACCGAGGACTCGAGCCTTTGACGCAGTTAAAATTACTTAGCCAAGTTGTGGCGCAGTTAGAAATTATGTTAAGGTGTCACGGACAGATAATAGGGTCTTTGAAGGTCACTGAATAGCATTGTTAGTGTGTGCTTGTTAGCTACCTTAAGAGTGAATTCAACAATGTATGTTTGCATTTTTCTCTCTGCTGTGTGCCAATGAAAAAGCTATCCGTTGTATAAACTATATAGAAATGTATAAAAACTGCCATTTTAGTTTGAATAAATCAGACACGTAGAATTGACCATAGTGGTTGGACCTGCATTTGTCTCGCCTCGTGCTCTCTTAATATACACAGGATAACCCTGCTTTCACTCCCTCCTCTTGTGAAATATGGAAAAGGTCTAATAATCATAATAGATCAGAAGATGGAAATAGTCTTTGTTATTTTGAGTTTACTGGTTAAATTATTTTACAGAATAAAAAAGATGATTTTCAATTCAAAATAAATAACAGTATCTCACACTCAAATGACAGAATTTAGTGGGTTTAGGATTTGCTTTATGGCTTATGTTACTTTAAAAATATATATGTCGTTTCACACCTGATGTTAGGAGATGGTAGAAGTTATATTGCTGTAGTAACACCATTTTTATTTAGACAAGTTGGAGGATAAAAAAAATTGTGCAGAGTATGCAAATTATTAATTTTATGCATGCGAGTTTCTTTCAGCAGGATTAAGCACTATTTTTTTGTGCTGAACTTGGCTAGAGGCAGCTCCTTACAGAGAGTGTTATTTAGATATGTCAGAAATATTTGATAAATTTAATATGTCATGTTTCTGTAAACATTTTAACTAATATCTTTACCTCTGTTTACATGGCTCAAAGGTTTAATTAATACAAGAAAGTTAATCTGGATTTGCACAAAAAAGCATGAATGTCAAGCAACAAGAAAATACTCATGTATTTACTTGCTTGCTTGTTTGCTTTTCTTCTCCTTTTCTGTCTCTTGTTTATTTGTTCATGTTAAATTACTTGTGGGCCAGGATTTCTTGTTTCATGTTTTTTCTGTTATTTTGTTTTGTTTTTAATATATAATGACCATATGAACTTTTATTTTTCTGTTTAATGAGACTGGAATTAAATGACTGTGCACCCACAGTTTTTTACTTAACCATCATTATAAAGACCAATAAATATCTTTCATGCTCTTTAAAAAAGATTGATAAGCAACAAAAAGCCAAGAGATGGGGCAAGGTTAGGACTTATCAAGAGTCGCAGTAATTTTTATAAAATCACTGTGGTCTGATGCCCCCCCTAAAGTCCAAGGGCTCCCAAGTCATTTCTCTGCAAGAATGTGATAAAATCCACCATAGGGGTATAGCATATCTATAAGTTGTCTGGTATTTTGTATTGAAAAAAGTTATGGTAAATACTTTGCAATCAAAGAAGCGTCTCTGGTGATCTGCAAATCATTCACCCGAGTAAGTCCTTAATTGAAAGATCTCAAACATTTGCCATAATACAACAATGATGTGATGAAATGTAACTTGCATGCACTTTTCTAACCTTCTGGAAAGAAAAAAAAATAAATATAAAACTGTACTGGCTTTACAACTACATGTAAAAACCCATAAACTAAGATTATTTTGTAAAATTATGAGGGCTTCTTTGACCTGGGAAGTAAAGAATCAAGGTTAAGAATTAGTATGTTTTAACTCACAGACAGGTAAGTTTGTTAGCAAAGAAGCCCTTTTAGATCCATGAGTATAAATGAAACCACCAGAATGGCACAGGAAATTCACCTTTTCTCCCATACTTAGATGCCACCTTTAGATTCATACCAGGTAGGACATTCATAGTGCAGTCTTGGGTCTAAATTCTGCCTTCCAGCATCACTGCTAAACCACATCATAATGACTAATGAACAGTGACCTACACACCTGTAGAAACTGTGCTATTGATTACTCTAGGAAATGAATGGATATTATTTGTGGGAATGTATTGATGAGAAAAATTATTTCAATATTAGACTTTTAAGCTATTAACAATTTTTTTTTTTTTCTGAGGGCTGTGATTTGTGGCTTTGGAATCAGAGAAGAGGTCTGTTGTAGGAAAAAGGAAAACAGACATTTTATGAATGTACTCTTAAGTCAGTGAATGCTGATAGTCAGAACACAAATTGTATTTACATCCCCAGCATCAGAGGGTCTTTTACCAGCTTAAAAACACCCACCAGATAATTTCTTTATTTCTCATTTTTAATGTCAGTCACCCTTGTCATGGTCTGGTTTTGAAGGTTTCTAGTTTTGTTTTGTCTTCTTTGCGGAGCCAGTACTGTGATCCAGAAAAAAACACTGGTACTAATGTCAGTGGTGAAAAGACAGTCGGACTTTACAATAATAAAGAACAATATCTTAGACCTACTTGCCTTGGTAGATTCCTTGGCAGATCCCTGTTTCTCTTCTCTGTACATCCTTGTCTGCAAGCATCAAAACAACCCAGTCAAGTATCACAAGTTATTGCACATTTATGATACCCTGCCTCTTAAAGTTAGTTTTATTGCTTTTCTAAATACTTGTTTTCCATGAATGACAAAAAGATTTGCTTTTGACAATCCTGACATCCTCAGCACTTACTGTGTGCAAGTGATGGGTGATGCAGTGAATGAATCTGAATTGCAATGCTCTTCTTGACTGTTTTGCTCAGTTAGAGAGCACAGAACACATTTGCATTAAGCATAGTCTCTCTCAGAAGAAGAAATGAGCACTTGGAATTTGAAGACTGTCAAAAGCGTATTTTGTTGAAAGGGAAGCCTTTTGATTTTGGCATGTTTCACTAATGGCTTTTCCTGACAGAATTCCTTTCTGAGCATCCATTTTCTACTTTTTAGTATCTTGTCTCTTGGACTTTAAATCATGCATGCTGTCCTTTTCCCTGAAGAGAGGGATTTCAGCTAGTGTTGGCTTTGCTGTTAAATTTTACACCTCAGTGGTAATAAAATATCAAAGAAGTAATTTCATGGCCTTTTAGCAATGTAGATGGATGGATTCAGATCAGAGAAATGGATTTGGCCATAGAACTCATCTAACAGATGCCCTTATTTAATTGATGATAGATCCATTAAATGCAAAATGCAGGACTGGAAATTGTTAAACTTTAATTCCAGTTATTATTTCAGTTATCCAGCATTTTTTGTTTGTTTGTTTGGGGGTTTTGTTTGTTTGTTAGTTTTTTTGTCTGTTTAGGGGTTTTTTGCAGGTAACAGAAACATTTAAAAGATATTGAAGTTTAAACCCCTGGTGCCCATAGTTAATAGGAAAGACTTGAAAAGCAAAGGTGTGATGAACTTGATAATCCCCTTGAGACAGGATATTACTCTAAATGTGTCTGGTCTTGATTTATTGCAATATGTATGGCTTTTTTCTTTTCTATCCTTTTTGTGTGTGTGTGTTTAGGATAAGTTTTATATTCAGTATTGTGTGCTATAGAGGGGAACAAGAAAAGATGTTGAAATAAATATGTTTGTCACAATGAAGCTGTTTCCTTTGTGACACTCTTCCTTCAGTTCTTTGTGACCAGATTTTATAAATCAATTCAACAGCATAACCCAAAAGAAGGCAATTACAGCTCTGATCATTTGACTGAAATGACAGAAATAAGGTTAACACTGCTAACACTAAATCTAGGGTCCAAGCTCCTTAGTACAGTTTTCCTGGAGAAATTGTGTTTCCAACTACAGAAATAATGTAAACATCATCACCTGAAATTATTACAATTCACACTTCAGCTTCCAAATGTATGCAGCAGAATTTTAAAGAGGCAATTAAGAAATCATTTATTTTATGTCTTACCTTTGAAGTATTAGGACATTAGCACAGATAAATGTTCTACTTTTATGGAAGCATTTTGACTTCAATATTAAGTGAGGCAATGAATAATAGCATAAATAAAACAACTTGGAATTGCCTTATCTCTGACATCTTCATAAAGACATGCTTGCCAATCCTACTCGTATTTCCCTCCTAACACCTTCTAACAAAATATTATGTATTGATTTCTTTTGGAACAATGCCTAGTAATTTCACCTTTGACGAGTTGACAACTTCCAAATGAAAATGTATTTCACTGCAGAAGTACACAGATCTTCACAGCAGGTAAAATGTAATTTAAGGCACACTACTTGTAAGGCAGCATTCCTCATATGAGTGAATGAAAATGCCACAGGCACAGTGTATAGTTCTTTTTGTGCTTCAGCTAGTGAAGTTAAGCTGACCTCTTCATTGTGTGCTAAAGAACAATGTTTTGTGAATTTCTAAAATTCCTTGGTAGAGCAGAAAAGAATAGTTAAAAGTGGAACATTAATAAAGACCACTACTTCTTTGGGCTTCACCAAAAAACAATTGCTGACACTTTGGCTTTTAGCAATTTCTTATCAAATGAAATTAGATTTTTTAGGTGTTAAGTAGGTTCCTTCACATGATGATTGCTGTATTTGAAACCCGGGAGAACCAGGGTAGATGTGTGAACAAGTGCTAGATGTGTGAGAAAGAGGCAGGACAGAAGAGAAAAGGAATTTTCATGGGGTTTTTTTGTTGCTTTACAGGTCAGCAATTTGTAAATAGACGTGTGTCTACAGTTTCTTTCTTTATAAAATTAATTACCTTTGTGTGTCTGACCACAGACAAAGTAATTAAGTAATCTATTCTTTTGGGCTCATAAGATCCCAACATGAGGTAAAAAAGGAAGAAAATCAACATATCTTTGATTAATATTTTGCACTATATTGCTCCCATAAAGAAAATCAGAAGCTTTCTGCCCTATGTTGCAAATAGAACAGATGAACAGGCTTACTTGCAGGAGAGGACTCAGCGGAAAAGACACACAAAGTCGTTCTTAAAATGCAATAGTGTGTAGAAAGGTAGGTCATTAACTTGCAAAGAAAATTTGCTGTTCACTAAAAGCTTCAGTAAGCTCTCTAATTTTGGAGGTGGTTTTGCCAAACTTTGACTGACTTGACATCAGTGACCAGTTTCCACAGTTTGAGAATTCATCTATTCAAAAGAGAACAAAATGGAGTTCACAGAGTAAGTATAAGCATTTAGAATTATAGCTAGCTTCTCAGTATTTTGACCTTTATGTTTAGGTTTATGACAGGAAATTTTTATGTCTGAATCAGTGCCATTTTGACAACAGAAAACTGTGGTTAATTTTAGTATACTTTCTTTATGTTCAGTCACATCTCAGTGTCAATGTTTGTCACTCAAAAGTTTCCTAGGGGCATACCATATATATGGAATCAATAATTAATCCCTCACCTGAATTGTTTAATGACCACAGGAAAGCCCCAATATTAACGGGTTTAAAATGATTGCACAAAAATTTCCACATCTGTCCCTGTCTCTGGTGTATGTCCACATTCCACATTCTTTGGCATTTTGTCTCTCCTTCATGAATGAGAGACAGGATTCTACCAAGTTATAAGCATCATCAGTATCTCCTGAAATATATACATGAAGTTCAACATGAGGCATTCTTCCTCCTGCTCTTGGGTCTGCTTTGGGCTACTTGTATATGTGTGGGAGTTTTTTATTAGTTTTTTTGGTTTGGGTTGGGTTTTTTTTCCCCTTTGTTTCTCACAGGCCAAGCTCCTCTCTCAGAGACTTTAAGCTAAAGCCAAAGACTCACACAGTTGCCTTCCACCCTCAGCTCCCTTCAAAGGCTGCCATTTGTCACCTCCTGAGTCCCCAGCCCAAACAGCCCTTAAGCCCACAGGGAATCACGGGATCTTAAAATAGAAGAAGAGAGACTACTGTCACTCTTTGGCAGCTGTTAGCACTCTTTATTAGGCTATACATGGCCATAACTACAGATTAATCTGTTCCATCAGGACTTTGCTTTGCCCTCCTGTATATAAAAGTTTGCATGTGAAATGTAAAACTCTGCATACCATGAAATTCCACAAGAGATTTCTTGTTTTCTGAATCATATTTTAGCAAATGGCAAAGCAAAGCAAATTGATATTTTGACAGATGTGCTCTTTTAATTAGA
Source organism: Illadopsis cleaveri (assembly GCA_013399915.1). Lineage (NCBI taxonomy): Eukaryota > Metazoa > Chordata > Aves > Passeriformes > Timaliidae > Illadopsis > Illadopsis cleaveri. The sequence goes on along the minus strand of VXBB01004579.1, from coordinate 297,584 downwards.
TGTGCCTTGACTTGTTTTATACACTTTTACACCTAAAATTGCAATTTAGTTCACAAGCATGTAAAACTGTCCAAGTAATAAGAAAATAACTCTGAATCAGTTTTCCTGCCTACCGCTTAAAAGTCTTGTCTAGACCCATATTTCAAACTTTTGGATGGTTCATTCAATCATTTTATGCTTTAAATTTCTGTATTTCCTACTCTTGACAAGTGTTTGAAAAACAGATAGAAAAAGAATCATCTTATCAACTAAATAAGGCAAACACTCAGTTTGAGGATTTCAGAAATCAAAAGAATAAATACAGAAGACAGTCAGTAGTTTCAGAAAGAGTAGTCAGGAAGAAATCTTTTCTCTGCAATTGGTACCAAATGAATTTTAAAAAGCGTTGTAAGCACATTACTTTTTGTGTCAGTCCAAATCTGTGTCTGTGTCGAAGTTTTTCTGCTGCTGTTTTGCAGAAAGCAGAATCATGTGGATCCCAATTACCAGCCTTTTCTGTAGGCTAACATCAGAGAAGCTGAAAATCTGGAGTTACCTACTTTATCTCTGAGTCTTGTCTTCGAACTACAGTAATAAAGGCCAATTTCTGTCATTATTTCTCAGCAAGTATCTGCAGAATGTAGGAAATTTTTGAAGACAAGTCAGTTTCCTGTAGAGTTAAATAGAAATATTCAGCTGCAAAGACTATATTGTGAATAGAGATATATACACTTTTTCATTGGTGGAGTGTGGTGAGGAATGATTCAAACCCAAAGCCTACTAACCTCATACTGGTTTGACAAGTACTGTGGGTTTCCTACTGTTGCTTAAATTAATGAAAAGAAATTGAGGATAAACGCGTTGAAGACAGCAAAATATTGAACCTTGGTGGATCTTCACTGTCCTAACCACATGGGTCCTTGCCAACATCTCAAAGACTAATAAGCTTTCTCACAAATGCACTTAAGCCACAGTAATTTAATACTGCTATGCATCTGTAACTTTTAATTATCTGTTTAATCAGGCTGTGAATAAACTAAAGTAGGTTAATTTGAAAAATCTTATTTGGACAAAGTGTTTTGACTGGCTCTGAAACATAGCCAGCACCCAGTGAGATTATAGTAAAGATGGATATATTTTTCTGGGATTTGTGCTATTAATTTGGATATCCCACAACATCACTTCACATTTTTCAGCAGACTGACATTTATTATTTTCAATCAATGTGTCACATGATCACAAAAAAGAAATGACTGGTGAAAGTCTAGATGTGATGGAGAAATATTTATGGTTATGGATTATATCTTTCCAGTCATGTCTTTTGAAACTTTCCCCTTCAAGAAAGCCTGCTAGGTAAAACTGTGCTGTCTATCTACGTGATGTGAACAAGTGCTTTACTTGCCTTTTCCAGTTTATAGCCTGAGGAAATCTGTTATTACACAGCATCTTTTGACTACTTGAAGACTGTTTGTTTGGATGTTATTAAGGTGTAATCATAGACTCACGTCTGTAATGTGTATTGTTAATCTTGATGTTCATTATCTCCACTGCACACCTCCAGGGACTGCTATGTACACTGCTATGGAAATGCTAATTAATTTCTGTATTCAAAGTATCAGCAACTAGCTTCTCATTTCCAAAAAAGTATTCTACTACTTATATTGTCATGTAAAAAAACTGGGGGAAGGGAGGAAGATTTTTTTTTGAACTGCAGGGTGGAAAGAAAATAGAAGCTTAAATCACACTGATATCTGAACTATACTAAGCATTCACTACATCACAAAATGCAGTGAAGCTCTACTTTCAGACTGAAGACCATTGTGTTTTCTAGTCACTATCCAAGCTGCAGGAATTGAATGTGTTTCACTGAATATATCTCTGTGTGACTGCAAATTTATGGATATAAGAAAAAGGCTGAGGATGTATATCAGCTAAATGCTTTCTTCTGGTTTCAGACACTGCTCCTGTATTTCCTCAGCTACCACTGAGTATATCAAATAATGATAAAAATCCACCTCAGGTTTGAGATAAATAATTCACTGAAATTATTGGTGTGTGCAAGTATTTGGGGAATACAGTTTTGCTATTTTCTGGTATGAGTAGCCTCATTGAGCCATTATATTTTAAAAAAAAAGCTCTTAACCTTGAAAAGGATGGAAATTTGTTATTTCTAACATCCCTACAGTTATACCTCATAGCTATTTCAGAAGAAAGGTGAAAGTAAAAAACCCAGGTAGCATACAGCAATTCAAAACTCTAGGCTGAAAGGAGAAAAAGTTCTAGAAAGGAGGAGCCAATCTTCCTTGATATTATACTATCACATTTTAGGAGAGGATGATCAGAAACCTTAAAAACCTTTGCATGTGTTGCAAGGTAGTAATTTTACAGCCAAGTTGCTGGGGTTTTCTACTTGTACTATACATGTGGAAGTATACAGTATATATATATATATAAAATATTTTAAAAAGAAATACGTTGCCTACTATATTTACGGAATGTTTTTCTAATCACCAAATATTTTAACTAACTTGCATCTTTTACTCAATGTAGTGAAGTATAAAAATTTCTGTTTTGTAAATGGAACAAGTAAGTAATAATGAATGCTTCTGATAAAGGTTTAATCCCACCCAAAACTTACCAGCTACGTTTCAATCTGGTATAAAACAAGAAAAATATAATTGTTTTGATTTGCTTTACCAGAACCAACTTGGGTTTCTTGCTGGCCAGTAGGCCACTTTGTTTCTTCTGAAAACTAAATACATTTAGGAGATGGGATGTCAGAAAAGGTAAATCAATTATAATTTACTGTTTTCTAAAAATGTTCCAGTCTCATTTATGTGTAAGTACTTGTGGAAAAAAAAAAAAAAATGGAACCTAGCTCACATAAATGCTCAGTAATAGAAAGGGCTTGATGGAAGGTAAATACCAGACAGGGGAGGATATTTAGAGCATAAAACAAGTAACAAACCTTGAGAACAAACTCTGATGCTATTTCACAAGACTTTTAAAATGTGACTGAAAAATATGAGCATAAACAGGACCACAATCATATATGCATGAATTTCAAAAGCACAGAAATGAAGGTGGGTGCTCAGTTGACACAGTTTTTCACAGAAAATCCCTCTGGACGGTACAACAAAATACAAAAAATTATGCAATCCAGCACGAAGAGACAACTTCTCTTCAGATACTGTTAGTCTGGTGATACTATCATAGTATAGAACAACATGCTTTGCTATGACCTTATCTATGCAGGGAAAAAAATGTATGTGTGATGTTGTGAAAAATCATAAAAAGCTACAACATGTTATACAACAGATATGGACTAGATTTGAGTTATTTACACACAGAAAGTGCCTAATAAAGTTTAAAAGCTCACAAAACACAAACCATCAAAGGATTCAAGAAACCACCAAATCCAACAGAGAATCAACCTACAATTATGTAGTTTAAATCTTATTAGCACATACTTTAAATGCAGCTTGGCTACTAAGTGGTTCCTCTCTGTAGTATATGGAATACTGTAACTATTTTCCTGAGAACTCCTGAATTGTACATTTTAGCTTAGTCCAATCTTCTTATGTATTAGTCCAAAATAGAAGGATTTTACAATTGAATGGATGAACTCAAAAGACAGAACTTTGTGAAGAGGTTTTGTGGAACAAAAGTGTGACTAAAACCAATTTGTAACTTGATCTACTGTTTGCCTAAAGTGGTGCAATAACAGTGATGTCTGAAGAGAATGATTTTCCACAGATAAGGTTAGAGGTAGATTGTGATCATTACTTTTGCTAAATTGGTTTGTTGTGCATTTGAGCGCTTTCCTTATCTTTGCATGATGGTGGTGTTATGACAAACCAATAGGACAAGAACAACAGGGAAATTAAATTTCAAATAGTCATGTAATCCTCCAAGGCTCATGAGCCTTCAGAAGCTAAGGTTGGCTGAAAATCATCTTAAGTTGTGGCTTTCAAGAGGATGTGTATACATGGAGTTTAAAGATACAGTTTTTGTAAGATTAGCTGTCTGGATAATTTGATTTAAAGCTTCTGCTTTACATAAATTCTTTTCTCTGACAATTTGCAGTAACTGCTCTGACATTAAACTGCCATAGTATTTAAGTATTTCTTATTGAATCATGCAGCTGCATTTGCTTTAAAATTTCAGACCTTTTCTTTGAAAAGAATTGAGTGTTCTGGGCAAAACTTAAAAGATAGAGCTTATAGCCTCAAGGGAACCTGTGGCAGTGGTTTTCATATTGTCTTTTAACTTTCCAGATTAGAATGTAAGAGGAAGGTTTGAACGCTCACCTCACTAGAGTTATAAGCATCCAGATCACATTCAGCAGTTGTGGTCACACATGCAGAGCTCGAGATTTGATACAGATGTTTATGATGAGATACACACGGGAATGACTCGCTTGGCAGGGGCCTGGAGGAACTCAGGAACTGGTCTGAGGATGGCCAAGTCATAGCTTCCCAAGCCAGAATGATGAAATGAAGAAGATGTTTGGAATTCAGAGGGCAGTTTGATGTGGAACCTGAAACAAATACAGGTTAGAAAGACAGTCCTGCCTATAAATACAATACCTAGGAATATAAGGGATTACCACTGCTCTGTCTAGTCTGAATTCTGCCTTGGACACTTGCAATAGAAAATGCTATTTAGGGAGCACATGCAAATCTGGGCTTTTTAGGCACCTGTAGAAATATTTCTCTTGTCCCTTCTTGAATCTGAAGATACTATGTCCATCTGCAGCCTCCTGTGGCATAAAGCTCCAGAAATACCTTACTTACTCTTTAAAGAAATACTTTCTTTTATTAATCATAAACTAATCTCCAAATAGACTTTAAAGTGATTCTTAGCTCTTGTATTTTAGGATATGAAGAACAATTCTACTTTTGGATTTATTGGGGTTTAACCCAGCCATCAACCAAACCCCACTCCCCTTTGTTCCACCAGCAGGACTGGGGAGAAAACTGGAAGGGTAAAAGCTGGAAATCTCATGGATTGAGATATTGACAGTTTAATAGGGAAAGCAAAAACCAAGCACACAAGCAAAGCCAAACAAGGAATTAATACCCTGCTTCCCATGGGCAGGCAGATGTTCATCCATCCCCAGGACAGCAGGGCCGCATCACAGGTAACAATGACTGGGGAATGACCGTCATTCCAAACGTGTCTCCCTTCTTGCTTCTTCCTCCCACTTTATATCCTACGAATGATGCCATGTGGTCTGGAATATCCCTTCAGTCAGTTTGGGTCTCCTGTCCTGGCTGTGCCTCCCATGCACCCCTAGGCTCCTCACCAGTGGGGCACTACAAAAACCAGAAAAGACCTTGTGTCTCTGTAAGCCCTTCTCAGCCAAAGCAAAAAATCTCCATATTATCAACACTGTGTTCAGCACAAATCTAAACCAGTCCCATACCAGCTACTATGAAGAAAATTAACTCTACCCTAGATATAACCAGCACCAGAATATATACTTGATCCTTGATTTACTTTTCTAAATCTGAGTAAATCCTGCCCCCTCTGTCTCCCCATTTTCCACGCTGCAGAGTCCTGGTTTTGTAAGTCTCCCTTCACAGGACTGCTGCTCCATTATTAGGGCTACTCTAGTTGCCCTTCCCTGTTCCTCCCTTGCCTTCACAATGGATGAGTTCACTCTGAAAGAGGTCATCCTTCCTGAAATGTGCTCTTGAAAGAACTCTAACTCTGTTTGCATGCACTGCTTTTAGTAGATTGGCTTTCTTATGTCAGAAATTTATGAAATATGTCCATAGAGCTCTTATCATAGATGATATTTTAATCTTTAATACCTGAGGTAAGGCAGTACCACTATCCCCATTTAGGAGATAGGACACTTAGACACAGAGAAATTGGTAGCATCTGGCATCATTATTAATTTAATATAAGTCTCTTAAGCTTATGCCATCAACAGAGAACATACTGCTCTATCCAGGAAAATATGATTTTGTTCTTACTAGCGGAAGGCTATGGATCTATTAACCTGGCCTTTCAAGGTCTCAAGGATTTTCTGTACTTATTTTGCCTGAGCTAGATCTCATTTATTTTTACCATTGTTATCAAGAGGTTATTTTCTAACCTGCTTTTAATGAATCTCTCTAGATACCTTTAACAGGCATTTGGTTTATGATAAAATAGAACAGGAAGAGAGGTGGAATTATAAATCTCTGTCTAGTAACCCATGTCAAGGATGAAGACTGCTAAGAAAAAATAAAAAATCGCCCTAAGTAGATCCAATGCTGAGAAAGAAAAATTAAAAAATCGCCCTAAGTAGATCCAATGCTGAGAAAGAGGGCAGTATTGTCGTGTATTATGCTACTACCTAAAAAGACACCTGTTTGAATATTTCCTTCCTTCTTTTCTGAGAAAGACTGAACCTGTTGGCTGTGCACTACCAACAGGAAATAAGGAAATGATGGGCAGAACACCAAGAGAAAAGGCAGAGGCACTAGAAGCATTTTGTATAGCAATTTTATAATGCTTTTTATTAGAATTTTCCATATTAATTAGGCAAGTTAGGCCAGTAAATAAGACATAAATGCGAGTAGTAAGATATTTTAAGCTCTGTACATATGGCTCATCCATAAGAAACTTTGGAATGTAAGATTGCCTTCCCCATGTGGATTCCGGCATCCAAGAACATTTATCTCTAATTGTCCCTAAGTGTTAAGTCCATCTAGACCCATATATCTGAAACGTGTGTCTACTTTGACGAAAAATTCTAGATGAGTGTGATTGTAGTCAACACGTGAAATTTAAGTAGCATGTGACTCATATGGCCATCTCTAGCCTTTGAAATAACTTTCAAAAGCATTATTTGCTGTATTTTTAGGTTAATTTTTCATATACAATATTTGGAAACGAAGTGTTTCCTAAAAATCAGTTAAATAAGGTATAATTTCTGTTAACATGATTATTCTGTTAAATAAAGGGATCAAATTTGTGACTAATTAAAGTCATATGGCTTAAATTTTCACATTTTGAACAGCTCTTCCCAAGATGAAATTTTATAAAGCTATCAATTTTTCAGCTACATTGCAATGCCAGCTCAGTGATGAGTTAAATTAACAAATTGACAGTTATATTAATAAATTGTCTCCTGAAACAGCAGAGCTGATGTGTCTCAAGCTTTTCTAATTACAGATGCTTCCTGTGGTTATCTGTTACTCTGACAAGAGCAATATATGTCCGTAGGTCAGTGGTCAAAAATCAAGAAAAGGGAAAAGAAAAAAAAAGTATTTCGCTTTCTATTTCTCTTATTTCTGCTGGGACAAACTTGATACAACAGTGTTCCTTTTCTAAATTAAGATTACTGGCAGAAGATTCATACTAAACTGTAGATAAAAATACCTTTTGAAATCTCGTACTTCATCAAATACCTTTTCATAATAGCTTTACAACTTGTTTTAATGCTTGTTTCAAAACTTGTTTAGAACTTGTTTTAAGTGTCAATCAGATATACTGTCTTCATGGACATTGAGTGCTGCGACCCATTTTGAGACAATAGAAGTTTTCTGTTAATTGTAAATAATCCTAGAATTATGTAGATTGATTTTCTAGTAATCTAGCAGAAACAGTAAAAGTTTTCAGCAGAAGTATGGGTTACCTGTGCGATCAGGGAGAAACTGAGCATTCTGTTACTTAGCAGAGCTGTGTAGCTTGAGTTGTGTAGGTACAAACAAAAGAGAATCACAAAAAAACACTCAAGAAAATTACCTTGGTAATAACAGGGAGCAGGACCTGCATTATCACTCCTATCTTGTAACCTTGTTGTCAATGAGACTCCTCACTGTCACTCTTCTGAGATCCTCTGCACTTTAACGCAGTTTCTGATTAGATTTTGGCAGGGTATTTTGACCTAAAGGAGTACTTGACCTACCTTGGCCAAGTTGTAAAGAACCCTACAGAGCAAACTCAGCATTCAGTTTGTAGTGAAAGATCATGGGATTTATGACCAAAATATTAATGCATTTGTTTATTATTTATTCTTTTATAGCAAGCATACGCTATAATTATTACTGCACTCTGAACAATATCATGAATTATCCATCTTTAACAGAAATTCTGTCCTAGTTTATACAAAGTCCATTAGGCATGTACAATATGGCAGAACCATGCTTTCACATTAGATAGATTTACATCTGATTTACTACCCGATTGAACATGCCATTCTTTTAACATGTGGTGTGTACATAACATATGGATTTACCGACATTGATTTCAGAGCAGTCAAGGTTATATCTTTAACAAGATATTTTTGTTTTGTTGTTTTAACTAACAATTTACAAAATATAGTTCTATAGTACTGGCTAAAATTTCAGTTTTTGTCTGAAACACTATTTAGATTAATACAAGACTTTTCTCTGTTAAGATTTAAAAGCTTATTTGTGTGTGTTTACTTCGGTATAGGTACATTGATCAAGTTGTTAAACTCACTGCTTTTGCAAGCTTAGAATTTTTGTTTGCATCAAACATGATTTGTGATGGTACATAAAACTTCCTGGTTTGGAGTGCTCAGATTTATATGTTAGTACACAGGCTAAATCTTGCACAGCCTACATTGTTTCATCTCTTCATTCCCAAATTGGATATAGGAGTATATAGAGAGGTTAATTTTACCTGAGTTAACCTTTCATGAAGATCAAGCATTGAACAGATCTTCTTCTCTGAATTAAATAAAGAGATATATTCTAGGATCATAACAACTGTTACAGCAACCAAGACAGAAACAGTATGCATTTCTTGAAATCCCATTTTTCAGTATTAAAAGTTTTTACATTTATTAATGTTTAATAGGGAGATTATGTAAATGCAAACTGAAAGACAAAGAGGCTATTATTTTTGACAACAATTTTATATGAAACTAAGACTTTATTCATTATTTCCTCAAAAAAATCTATGGTGAGTGCACTGAAATAACAAAGTACAACACATTTTTCAGGTTTCACGATTTATTTGTGTTGCATTCACAGAGTGAATATAAAAAAAGCATATGTGCTCATGTGAGAAACTAAATGTCTAAAACAGGATAAACATTCACCACTCACATGATAAGGAGGGCTCCCTATTTCAAGTGTATTTGGCATTTTTGCCTGGATCAGGTGTGACTTGAACTGATTTTCTGGTGATTTTCTGTAACTGAGCAGCCTCCTTGTCTTATGTGACAACTCCAGCATATGCATGAGCATTTGTTACATATTATTTTAATCTATGTTCAAAGCATCTCCTCCATACAAAACCTGAACTGTAAGAAGGTTCCTAGGTTGTCCTGGTTACCCACCCCAGATGCTAACCAACAGTGCATTCAAGCTTGCAAATAGCATCATTTAGTTGGCCTTTCCACAGTAGGAACTTGCTGGGGGAAAAATATCTAGGTCTATCCTACTCACATACAGGTATAGCCCAGACAGACAGATGTACTACAATTATAAATACAGATTAGTCTAGAGTTTCTCCTTTATTCAGTAAAAATGACTTAAATCTCCTAGACCTTAAAACCCTGGGAAATTGCAAGTGGCAAATTTTCAGAATAAAAGCATTCTATCACATTCAAGTGAAGTGAACTCCTAAAAGCTCAGGAGTTGGTTTTGTCTTTTTTTTTTTTTTTCTCCTAAAACCAAATCAAGACTATGAAGTACATTAGTACATTTTAAATATTTAACTTTACAGATTGATCTTGTTGCATCCTTCAGTAATAAGAGATCCATTCCCCTTGCATCTCTCATGACAGAATATTATCTAGCCTGACTATTTGACCACTAACTGAACCTCCTTCTCTCAGTCCTGACCAAATCCAGAATATTAGGATACTAGCTTGGTAATTGAACAAACTTACATTACACAACAAGAACATTTCTGTTCTCTTTATTTCTTGAGGAAACTGTTCCTGGCTGGACATTCCACCACTTTACTCAACTGCAGTTTATTTCTTACTTGTAAAATAATAATGATAATAATCACAATCATAATCATAATTGTGGGAAGTTGACTGGTGGTAAAAACATAACAGTGCAGAAATTATAGGGGAAAATATTATTACTACTAACTGAATGGAATGCAATCAGCCTGTCTAACCTCCCAGAGAGAATACAATCTAAGGGAGACTAAAAGGAGGGTGGAGCAGACTGGAGGTACCACAGCCAGGGTCTTTTGAAAACCTTGCAAAGAAGGAAACTCAGTGGTACTTTACAGCTGATAAAATCACCAGCAATCCTTGAATCTTATCCTGTCACAATTTTACTTATGAAGACTATTACTCTGTAAACTGTTAATGTGACTCCTTGGAGGGCACTGGCCATTGCTGGCAGCAGGTTAAAGGTGTGGAGATGTAGGAGAGGGTCTCTATTCTTTGACATGTGACCCTGAATAGTCAGTCAAACCACCCTCCAATCTTGCTCCTGTCCAGTGACTGGTCCCCAGAACAGGACTCTGACAGACTGGTCAGGAGCAACGATCTTGGCTTTCATGGAGTGCTGACAGATGAAGGAAACACCGAGGGTTTGGGTATACCTTCTGTTTCCACATGACAATGGGAGATTGGATAATTTTGGGAATGCAAACTCTGTTGAGAATGATCACAATTTTATAAATAAAGAGAGGTTCCTTGCATGTGAAACCACATGTCTGGAAGGAATATAGATATGAGAATGTGGTGTCTAATTGCGTGAGTACTCCAACAACAAATGAAAGGTGATATTTAAAGAAATATTTCCAATATAATCAAACCAGCTACATCACAGCCAACACAGAAAGAGATGAGTACAGTATAATAGTTACATATTAAGAAGGCTTGGATTTTCTTATGCAAGCCATAAGTGTATCATTTCATATAAATGCTCATATTAGAATTTTATAAATAACTCTTCATTTTTAAAATACATGCATAGTCTCCATAGGAACAGTTTCTGTTTTGAGTGTATTATAAATGTCATTGTGTTCTCCACAGTCCCAACTGATTTCTATGTACAGTGACCTTTTGCATTTTTATAGACCTCTACACGCATTGCTAGTAGGAGTTTACATGTTTAACTGAAGTCAATATTGCCAGAAAAAAAAAAAAGATTTAAAAACTACTCTTCTAAAAATATTGACTTAGAAATGGCTAAGACAGTCAGTAAATATATGACAAAGATGTACTCATCTCTTTCTCCCCTTCCTCTCACTAGAAAACCTGAAAACTAAATGCTAACTTTGGTGAACTGACTGCAGATTTTAGCACCTCAGAATAAATGTAACAGAGGGGTAATTCATCTATTTTCTTTATGTCATTTATCTTCCAGTCTTATTTCTAGTGTTTTGTTGGGGTTTTTTAATAAGTGAGAAACATCCACATCTCTATAGCTATTTATATATATATTTATATATATTTATACACATGATGGAAAGGAAAGAAGAATGAGGCACCCTAGAACATGGAGAAGCAATCATGCTGGATATTCTAATTAAAAAGTCTTGTTAGTATGTGCAGCATTTTGTATCTAGAATTGTAATACATAGTAATTCTGTCTCTATTTGGAGGCCTCATTTGTGAATTGGAGGTGTGACTGCAGCAATACTCCCAGACCACAGAGGGAACAGATTTTCAGCACTGGCTCCTTATTTACCCAGCAGTCCCTGGGGTGCAAAGAGAGGAGAAGAAGGGAAGGGAGGATTAATTCTCTGCCATGTGTTTCCACCTGGTTTTGCTTACACATTTTTCAAGGAGGCAAACCTAACCTCTTAATATACTAAATGGTATAAATATAAATATACTAAATATATTTACTATGGTAAATATACTAAATGGTGATTAGAGTCTTCAAGGAACAAAGTCTCCCTTTCTCATCTACACTAATACTCACAAGTTTGGGGCTGCTGTCATTGCCCTTTGTGAAAGCATGAGTGAAATGCGGGGTCAGTCAAAGGTGATGAAAACACGAAAATTAAACTGTGACTGCCCAACTGGAAGAAGTTCAGAATCAGTTAATTCAATATTTTTGCTGGTAGGAAACATTTCACTACAGATTGCTGATACCAGCTACAGTGCTGTTTAAGACTGTCATAACAGATCTTGGCAGGACTCCAGTCCCATAGAACAATAAATGTAATGCCTGTGTTAGAAAATTACAAAAATTATAAGAATATTAAACCAACATTATTATTTCCCTTCCTAAATCTGTCAGTAACCATTATAGTTACAAATTAGTCATGTTTCTCTCCTGGACAGCTATGAACATGTGAATCTTCTTTTTAAAAATCTAACTCTGAGCCATTTTATAATTGCACTAAGACACTCCAAGGCATATGTCACCATGCCTCTGAGATGAGCATTATCTCACAGCAACACACACCTTGTCATGTATTATTTATCACACTAAAGTGTCTTGTAATTTTCATTAACAGTTATATCTAGCTTTAAGAAGTAGGGACTTCATTTTAACTGTTTCAGTGATAAAATACTTTTCAAGCTTTATATGCAGATATGAAACTCTGGACACTGACAGCAACGAGTGCCATTTTCACTAGCATTCTGCAAAAGGCATTAAAAAGCAAAAATAATAATAACAATTTTTTTTTCACCTCTGAATGACGACAAACATTCTGTTTTTCTAGGTGATTCCTAGTAACCTTTCCACTGGCTTCACACACTGTTCTGTCCCTTGGATCTCATTGTCATCTTCTCCTTGTGACGCGACAGAGGTAGCACATGATGGATAACTGTTGCCTAGATGTAGTCCAGGATTCATGTGGATAAAAGCAGGTGGGTGAGGGTACCTAAGGGGCCAAATCTGCCCTGTATTTGAGACTAACCTTCTCTCCTTAAGTAATAGCAAAAGACACTCCGAGGCTTCCCCGCCTATAAATTAGGCAGTGCTGGGAAATATACCTCACCATTTAAGGTCGGTTTTTTCTACCAGTCATTTGTACTTCTAGGCAGTTGGAAAGCTTCCTAGCCTGATGTTGGTTGAGTCTTCTCTCCCAAAGAGGAGCAAGGCATTATTTGAGAGTGTGCAGGGCCTGGAGAGTGTTTGCAAAGAGCTGTTTTCCCACCCCACTGGGAACCAGCAAAAGCATAGTGGCAGCGGTAAAGACTGTAACATGTCAGTGGGCATGAGTGAATGGTCTCAATCTGTGTCAGTTTTACTGTTTTTTCTGATTTTCACTCATTTACTCAGTCACTAGTAAATAGTAGGAGTCATATATAGGGAAATATTAATCAATGTTTAGGATTTTTGAAACATTGGTTACATTTCAAAAACCTACGTAAATATTTTGACCAATGTTAATAGTAAAGTTCATTGGATCTCCTCTGATGCTATGAAGGGCTTTCAAAGTTTTTGAGTTTAAACCAAATGAACAAATAAATAAAAAGCAGCAATGCCACCACTCCCCACCCCCCATCACCCCTTAGAACAATTTTTAGCTTCTTTACCTGCTGTATAGTCTTACATTTTAGCTTCCTTACCTGCTGTATATTCTTGTTTTGGGGAATGGAATTTGTACTGCATTAATTTCATTCTGCACATCATCAAGCTAAAAAAAAACCCCTGAGATTATATTTTTATTTGAATTTCTCCCTGTTTTCTTTGGCTAAATTGTGTGAGCAGTGCTAAAACAAACCCACAAGAGAATTTTATTTCTGTAACTTCTGTTTCATATAAATATACTTCCTGTAGCTAAAGGTGATGGTAACAAATTTTGGGATATCTCTGATATAACAGCTTTGCATCTTCTTCATTTTAATGTAGCAGACATACTGACTAGACATTTTCCATATACCCTGAAAGACATGTGGAAAAAAAAAAAATAAAATTTAAGGGAAAGAAGATGACAACTGAACCCAAATGAGTTCACTTCGATTAGGGATTTTAGGTGACCACAAAGGTGAATGAAAAAACTTGACACGGAGCTTCAGTGTTTTAATGGAGGAATGAAAGAAAATGTTCCTCAAACATTACTTCAACTAAAATCAAATAGAAGATCATTTGGGCTGTAGTCTAGGTATGAACTGAATTCAGACCACAGTTCTTTAGTGTTTGATGAGATATTGTTTGTTTTAATATTTTCAGAAAGCCTTAATTTCACTGCCATAAAATACTCTGTATATTCAAAGGTAACAGTTATGTCATCCAAGTAAAAGTGAGCCTTTTAAGCTTAGCACTTGTTGCTTATGAAACACTGTAAAATAAATCACAAAAAGAAAAAAAAAAAAGCGACTGTACTCACAGTGGTGTAAAAGTTTCCACATGACAAAGTAACTTAATAACTTCAGCTGCTTAATTATGTCACCACTGTATGGAAAAGCCTCCTATACAGATAAATTATAGAGCATTACTTGAGTTTCCAGTGCAGAACAATTTCCATCTTGCATGCAATTAAACAGATTTGTTCTCAGCCATGCAACTAAAGCATGAAACCATATTCCTCTTTCCAACAACAGATGTTGTTGGAAAGAGTTACAGTAAGAAAAGCATTCTTGGAATAACTATTGGTCTGTGATATCTCACTACTAGCCATTTAACTGCTAAACAAATAGGGTTTAAAGTTTCCCCTCAGAGATAAGGTCAAGGTCTATTTCATAGCAAGAAGTATCTGTTATCTAAATATTATAAAAGGGCTAGAAGATAAAATGATTTAAATAATTCATGGTTGAAAACTTCCTCATTGATACTCTTATAATGGTGACAGAACAGTCATGATATTTTGCAGCAGAATATAGAACTTTAAATTAATTGTTAATCCAGGAAATCTTACCTATGCATATCATGCAAAATGTCCTTTCCATCTTCCGAAATGTTAAAAAAAATTGACTAGGTGTGGCACTTTGCATACAGTTTAGTGGCCATGATGGTATTTGGTCAAGGTTGGATTTGATGATCTTGGCAATCATTAGCAAATTTTATGATTCTATTCTATGATTCAAATACAATTAAATAAATGCAATCTTTCATTTTTATTTTTTTTTAATTATTCTAGGAATAACGTAATGTTATGTTTGGTACCTGT
>VXBB01004579.1:195516-282424 GCA_013399915.1 Illadopsis cleaveri | reverse complement strand
AGAATATAGAACTTTAAATTAATTGTTAATCCAGGAAATCTTACCTATGCATATCATGCAAAGTGTCCTTTCCATCTTCTGAAATGTTAAAAAAATTGACTAGATGTGGCACTTTGCAATATAGTTTAGTGGCCATTATGGTATTTGGTCAAGGTTGGATTTGATGATCTTGGCAATCATTAGCAAATTTTATGATTCTATTCTATGATTCAAATACAATTAAATAAATGCAATCTTTCATTTTTATTTTTTTTTAATTATTCTAGGAATAACGTAATGTTATGTTTGGTACCTGTAAACCCTCCCTCATATTTTACCAGATCTAAGAAAACTGCATTAAAGGATCAAGTGACACATGCTACCATTCACACCCTCTTCATCTCTCTTAAAGACTTAAATTCACACAATCCACATAATTTTGATTTTTAATGGTTCAGCTATGTGCTATTAAATATACAGATCATGTTGGGCTTTTTCCCTTGCCCAGTGAAACATATTTGAATTCAACATTTCTAGAGGTTATGTAAGAAACAAGGAGGCTGATATTTTCTCATTAAGATGTGGTGATGAAGGTACCAACACACAAGTTTTCCCCTGCAGTTCACTCAGCTTGGTGTTGTCATTAGAACCTCTTTTGACAAAAATTTATCAAAGAATGCAGATTTTTCTGAAGAATGGTTTTCCTGAAGGCATTGGGAAAACTTGTTGGTTTCAAGCAGGACAGATTTGTGTGTATGGAGCCATGGAGGAAACTTGCTATTTTTGAAGTTTTGCATATTTATTATGATATTTTAGAAAGCCAGACTTCATTTCCAACACTCTGTCATGGTCTCCCTTCTGGATTAGCTACAGCTCATTATGAAAAATGTGTGACATCTAAGGAGTCAGGTGAAAGGAGAGAATGCTCATTAAGCTTCTGAACTGGAAGTCCTTAAGGAGACACAAAACCAATTTAAGGTTTGATGGGGTTCACATACCACATTTCATTTCAGTTCATTAATGAAGAATGCTTCAGTATGCTATGAATCAATACAAAAATTAGAATGTCACTTCTATTTATTTAGTATTTCAATATTATAGACAAAGAATTTTCCATTTAAAAAATAGGAACAATTTGGGTGAAGGAAAAAGAGCACAAATGCCCAAACTGCCCAGGAAGAGATAGAATGAAATTAATTTCTATGATTTGGTACCGGAATTTCCTTGAAATATATCTAGGAGCCCAATGTATGACCTGAATTTTTTGAGTTACTTTTCCATTTATGGACTAAATTTATCTTAGGAAAGATCTGAATTATATTTTTATAAATTTTGTGTGTGAGAAAAGCTTCTACTTTGCTAGAAGTTTTCTAGCTTTTTTCCCCAGCATTTTCTAGAGTGCTACTTTCCACAGACATCATCTTGAGTGATACATGTAAACCAACCAGACAAAAAACCTCACATCCCAAACAAATCCTCTCCTTCAATCAACCTTCTTGATTTTACAGAGATTCTGTGTGAAGAAAACATTTAAATATTTTTTTATGTCTGTATCCTGTATCTGATGGAAGAGACAAAATCTGCTTTACTTAGACAGATATATGAAGGTTTTGAGGAATTTGAGAATGGCCTCAGGAAGAATACAACTTCTTAGCTTTAATAAAAAGCAAGTGGTTTATATTATTATTGCTAAATATACCCTGTAAAAGCGCTAATGTTAACAGTGCATTACCCAAATAAGGCAGCTATGTAATTAAGGAGGCTATGTAGGACTCATTTTAATGTTGCTTTAAGGACAAATGTAATGAAAATGTCATAAAACGTTGAAAGTAAAAAAAAAAGTAAATATGCACGTCTGACTTATTGAGTCATAATTCCTGTGAGAACAGGATTTCTTGATCTTAATGAAAGCTTTACAACTGAGGAGAATTCAAAGATGATTAAAAATAATAATAAAATGAGCACATTTGAACTGATGTTTTCTACGTATGCTGTAGATTTTTATGGAAGTTTGGATGCTGGTTATTAATAGAGAAACAATAGTGCCTTGTATAAATGAATCAATAAACACTGTTTTATAATCTTAATTTACAGTCATTTAAAAAGCTGTATGCTATGTACAAGGTTATATAAATTTTCTCCCCTTTCCATTACATATGTTTAAGCCATGTAATGTGTGATAAAATATAATGTCATCAGATGGAAATCTGCAGGAAAGGGTGTCTTGCTGTAACACTTTCTAGAGGGTTTTCAAACACCCTTCACTCCATCTAGTAGACAGATTATTGCATTTCCCTACAGATGGAAAACAAAATTCCAATTTGAGAGAAAGTATGCAGACTGAAAGTACTCATTATTGACAAATGTGAAGAGCTGGGTCTCCTCCTAGGACTACACATGAGGAGAGGATAACATTTGTGACCTTTTTACATTTTGATGTAATAAAAGTTTGAGTTCAGAACAGCGTGACTGGAGCCACTTGACAATTGTAATGCACTTTGTGAGTGAAAGGTAGTTAAGAAATATATCTGGAGAAAAAGAATTTACTTGGCCTTTTGTTCAGTCTGAAATCACCAAAGTTTCTGCCAAGCTTTTATCTCTGAAGTGGAGGGCATTCAGTCATATACCTTCTCAAAAGTAAAGTTTTTCCTCAGGGATGCTTTTTCTGATATTGTAGTTTGAGGTCTCGATAGCAGAATCTTTTGAAGAACCCTGTGGCATATTTTGAGGAGATAATGAGGAAAAGTGTTTTCCTTTTTAAGCTTGAGAGGTATGGCGGAAAAACAGTCAAATTTGTTTCAGCTCTGTTACCTTCTATTGATTTACAGATAATATAATTGTCAAAGAAAGATCTTTAATGTTATCCTTTCCACATCTCCCTCATGTTTTCAGCCAAACAATCAGAACTTAATCCTTTAAGAAAATATGCCCTCTGGCCATGGTATTTCAGAGATCAGCTTATTAAACGCTCCTTTTGAACATAACCCTAGAGATCAACAGGTAAGGAAGTTCCTCAGACCTGACAATCTTACTAATTTGATTTTGTATTATCATGTATCTTGCCTACCAGCAGTACAAAACCCTTTTGTATCACAGTTAAGCCCACATGATACAGGCTTAAAAATATTTTGAAGCCAATACTTAAAAAAAAAAAATTCTTCATGGCCCCGTGAAATAAAATTTGCATTTAAAATAGCTTCTCTAAAATAAAAAGTGTCTGAATTTGAAAAAGAAAGGATCTTATTGCTATAGGAAATTATTTACATGATTATAAATTTTAGACAATTCTTCATTCTAAAGAGGAATTTAATGGAACAGTGAATAAGCTAATACGTGTGACTGGATTAACATGGGAAAGAGTATGTTCTTGCATAACAGGTAAATTCCAGGGGAAACTGTAAGAACATACTGCACAGTTGTGTAGAAAGGGCTTGAAAGGGGTATGGAGAAATATCTCCCAGTTATCTTGGGAGGTTAAAGTAAGCCTGCCTTAAAAATTGCCCTCAGGGTCTAAGAAATGTTATTTCTTGTGGCAGTTTGCCTTGGTCAGTTGCCAGATGTCCATGCAGTTGCTCTCGCTCCTTCTCCTCAACAGGATAGGCAGAGGAAAATAAAATGTAAAAAACCCCTCATGGGTCAAGATTAAACCAGTTTAGTAAGAAAAATATAGCTTGCCTAACATGGAAGGCAGAAAGACAAATTAATTCATTTTGTTCGGCAGATGTTCTGCCACT
Organism: Illadopsis cleaveri; assembly: GCA_013399915.1. Taxonomy (NCBI): domain Eukaryota; kingdom Metazoa; phylum Chordata; class Aves; order Passeriformes; family Timaliidae; genus Illadopsis; species Illadopsis cleaveri. The sequence goes on along the minus strand of VXBB01004579.1, from coordinate 278,711 downwards.
TTCTGGAGTTTGGGAAGCTGTGTGTGTAGCCTGTTAGGCAACTAAGCTCCACAAAGCTCACATCACACCATGGAACGGGGAAAAGGACTGAAGGTATAAAAGTGAGTAAACTTGGAGGTAGAGATAAACACAACCTAATAGGGAAAGAAAACCTGCACTTGCAGTCAGATTGAAATAAGAGATCCATTCTTTGCCTGCATTTGATGTTTAGCCATTTCCAAGAAAGCAGGGCTCCATCACATGTAACAGCTACTTGGGAAGACACACACCATTACTCTGAATATTCTGTGGGTAACATGAGACTGTGAAATTGAGACAGAGACAGACACTGAACTTGTTTCTAAACATTTGTTACTTTGTTGGAAAGCATAGCAAAAATACCTGCACCCCTTGCAAGTGTGCCTGAACCAGTGAATTCCAGAGTCACAGAAGAAATATTTTGTTTGAATCTACAGGGTGAATCCCCTTTTTTTTTTTTTTTTTTGCCCTACATTCATGATGCAAAAGATCTATTTCCTCAGAAACAGAATATCATAGAATTATTGAGATCAAGAAGAACATCTGGAGGTCATCTTGTCCAACCCTACTCTTCAAGCAAGGACATCTACAGCCAGTTATGCAGGACAATGTCCAAGCTGCTTTTGAATAGCTCCAGGACTTCACAACCTCCCTGGCAAACCTATGGCAGTGCTTGGTCATGCTCATAGGAAAAAAATGTCTCCTGATATTCAGAGGAAACCTCCTCTGTTTCAGTGTGTGCCCATTGCCTCGGATCCTGTCACTAGTCACCACTGCAAAGAACCTGGCAGGGTTCTCCTTGCACCCTCACTTCAGATATTTTATATACACATGTATATATTGATATATGCACCTGTGAGAAACAGTAAAGGTACGAAGAGTTTTAGAAGCTGTGAAAGCAGGCCTCAGAAACAGAAAGAGCAGAGAACTTAGAGCTAGCTGCAGCTGCAAAGCCTGAAAGTAGAGAAGATACAACAATACAGCAAGCAAGGACATGAAAGAATAGTTTGAATTTTTAGGCTTGGCTAAGATAGACCTTAAGACTGCAGAAAAATATGCTTAGCAAGATAGCAGAAGGTTTTAAGCTTAATAATGGAGTATTGGGTATTTTTATTAGAAAGCATGCAAGCAAGCATTGTTTGAAGCAGGTGTATGTGTGCTTATAGTGATTGGCTAGAACAATTGTTTGTAAGCTTTAGCAATATGCTGTTGACTGTAAAACTTTAAAAATGTCTTGTAACAAAGAGATCTTTGGCTGCCCGTGGTAGACAAGAACATGTAACATCACCTGTATCTCTCCCTGTAGCTGAGACTGGTGCCTGAATAAAGCTCCTGACACGTCACCCGGAGGTCCCATCCCATTTGTGCAACCTCCTGAGCCTTCTCTTCTCCAGACTGAACAGTCCCAGCTCTCTCAGCCTTTTATCTTAACAGAGATGCTCCTGCCTCCTCATCATCTTCCTGGCCCTTCACAGGAGCCTCTGCAGTAGGTCTGTGTCCCTCTTGTACTAGAGAGCCCAGAATGTGATCTAGCACTGTGGGTGTGGCCTCACCAGAGTTAAGTAGAAGGGAGAGGTCACATCCTGCTGACAATATTTGGTCCAAAGCAGATCAGGATACCAATCAGCTTTGCAGGAAGGGCACAGTGCTGGCTCATGTTCAAAATGTTTGGTATTCAAAAAGATCCAGGTCCTTTTCTGCAACACTGCTTTTGAGATGGGGGATCTGCAGCATATGTTGGTGTGTGGAATTGTTTCTTCCCAGGTGCAGAATTTAGCACTTTCTGTTGTTGAATTTCACAAGGTTCCTGTCAGCTCATTTGTCCAGCTTGTGGTGGATGGCAGAGCTATACTGCGTTATGTCAACAACTCCTCCAAATTTTGTGTCATCAGTAGGCTTGCTGAGAGTGCATACTCTGTCCCATCATCCAGACCATTACTGAAGACATTGAAAGGGTTAGTCACTGCATTGACCCCTGGGGTACGTCACTACTTATTGGCCTCCAGCTAGACTTGTGCCACTGAACACCACCCACTGGGACCAAGCACTCAGACAATTTTCAACTCACTTTGCTACTTGCTCATCTAGTCTGTACTTTGGCAGCTTGTCTATCAAGATCTTAATGGGGGGAAATGTCAAAGGCCTTATGAAAGGCAAGGCAGACAATGTCCAATGCTCTCTCCTCACCTATCAAGGCAGTCTTTTCATCATGGATTGGTATCAGCAGGCTGATCAAGCATGACTTCCCCTTGGTGGATCCATGTTAGTTCTTCCGACCGTTTTCTGGTATTTCATTTAATTTAATTTTTTTTCTGGGATTAGATGTTCCATCACCATCCCAGCATTGAAATAAATCCTGAATAAATGCGTCCTTCTTGAAGACAGAGTGACATTTTCTTTCCTCCCATCTTCAGGCGCTTCTNTATTTTATTTACTCCTTTTCTTTCTTTCTTCTTATTAAATTGTATTTCTGACTTGGAGCCTCTTACTCGGTTTGCTTTCAAACCACTACACCTAGTAACCGTGATCATTCAAGGAATGCTAAGAATTTCCTCACACTGCCATTTTCCATCTCCTTCAGTACTCGTGGATGCATCCTGTCAGGGTCCACAGACCTACATCCTTTCAATTTGTTTAAGTATTCCCTGATCTGATTGTCTTCCACCAAGGGTGCTCCAGGGTCTTATCCCATGGGAATCTACCATTGAAGAGACCAAAATCTGACCCTCTGAACTCCAGTGCTGTGATCTTGCTTTTTGCCCTGCTCTTTCCTCTCAGGATCCTGAACTCCACAATCTAATGACCACTGTAGTCAAGTCTGTCTTCAACCTTCACATTTCCAGCAAGCACTTCCTTGTTTGTGAGCATGAGAACCTCCACAGCATGTCTCTTTTTTGGCCTATCTATCACTTAGATCAAGAAGCTGTCTCTGATGTGTTCCAAAACCCCCCTGGATGGCTTAAATCATGCTTTGTTGTCCCTCCAGAAGATGTGGCGGTTGAAGTTCCCCACAGGGACAAGGTCCTGAAAACAGGAGGCTGTTTTCAGCTGCCTCTAGAAGGCCTCAACCTCTTGCTCTTCCTGAGCAGATGGCCTATGGTGCTGCTGCTGTGTCACTCATACTTGTCCTCTCTCTAATGCTTACCCATAAGCTCTCAGTTGGTTTATCACCCACCCCAAGGCAGAACACTATGCATTCCAGCTGAGAAAATAGAAATTTCACCTCTTTGGTGGTTGTTTTTTGGGTTTTGTTTTTTTGGGTTTTTTTTTGCCTGTTTGTGGGGGTTTTTTGGCAAATAAACTTTATTTGTTTGATTAATCTAATATAAAGATATTCTTACAGTAGCAAGGACCTTGAGGCTATGCACAGACACAAATTATGAACACTAAAAATGAAAGCAAAGGATACTAATTTTAGATGTGCTTGCCATTTACTTTAAAATGAGCTGTGGGTAGTTGGAAGTTTAGATTTCCAAGATCTATTTTCATACCGTAATCTCAAAGGTCTTTTTTTTCTGTGCAACTAATCTCCATGTTATTTTTTTTCTGACAAATGGTAAATACCAAACTATATATTTCTCCTTTGTAGGAAAAATGGTACATATTTTTCATGTAGACATAATTTTCCACATTTACGACAGTAGCAAACTCACAATGCATTTTAATAGAGAAAATAAAGGATTTTGAAAAATTGAGCATAATTTCATCACACAAGAACCAGTTTCACTTCCACATGAAATAAGAACAGTTTCTCCAGTTTAGAAAGTTTCCTCAGCCTTTTTTGAAAAAGAAAAATAATTCTATTACTTACTTTCAATGAAATGAATGGATCAATAGTCATAATGCTGAGAAAGATCTAATTATTTCTCCAATCTCAAAGGTTTCTAATTTAAATGCCGGTCAAACCATCTATGAAGCTGTTTTGAATATTTTTTACTGCCATTATGAAATGTACATAACTCATCTCAAAATTATGTCACATTATGACTCAAGTAAGTGTGTAACTATTCAACTTCTTTCTATTTATTTGCAGTCAATAAATGTGTATTGATATAACAAAAACAATGCTGTAACATCAGTAACAAACAGTACAAACCCTCAGAAAAGGATATTAAATCAAGCTCAGTAGTCCTTAATCAATTTAAAATGATATCGCTAAATTTATATACAAAGGGATTTGTTCAGGAATTAATGCAGCAACATCATTTTACATGATAAAAATGCGATTAATTTTAATATTAACCATGGATTTTCCAAATGCAAAACCTGAAAGTTTCATAGATAACAAGTGCATTACAGAAAACTGAAATCTTAGATGGTGGAGTTATTTGATATATGATTGTATAACCTGAATTTTTAAAAATGGGATATGGCATTTGAGGTTTGGTTTGGTTGGTTTTTTTGTATTGGTTGGTTGGGGGTTTTTTTGTATTTGCCAAAGACAGGAAAATTACTTTAGTGAGTTTATGAGATCTTGTTTTACATAGCATACACAAGAGTTTGCAGAGATAGAAAACTTAAAAAAATCCATAAAGATACATTGGTTGTTAATAGACCAAAGCTTTCCATATAATACTGTATTTGCCAACTTAGGTACGAGGACAGAACATAAAGGACACCTCTTCATCTTGCCTGCCTCAGAAACAACAGTTCTAACAACAGAGTTATGCAATAAAACAGAGAATGCAATAAAAACTCATTGTGGGAACCTTATGCCATTCTAGAAGTGTCAGTGGAAAGTCCAATTCAAAGGCAACACAGCTCAAAATCTTTGAATGACCATACTTAAGATCAGAGGGTTCAGCTCCTCATTAGTGAGTTTATTCTACTAATTATCATATTTTCACTCACTTCAACTATTAAAATGTGGAAGATTGAGGTAAAAACTGTCTGGTATGTACAAAGTTGCCAATTTGACCCTATTTTTAGTCTAAGAAATAAAATTAAACTAACTATTTTTGGACATTCACCCCTGCCATACACGTGACTACATTAAATTATTGCTGACTGATAGTGCTCACAATTTAAGCTTTTCTATAATTTGAACACCAGCCCTGATTAAATAGATTTAAATTTGGATCACTACACAGGTGAATTCATCCCCAGTTTTCTGACTGTATCTTCACAATAAATATCATAATGTAAAAATTAATATCAAAAAATTTAATCTGTTTTTCTTCAGATGATCTGTTTGTATTGCATTCAGTAAAAATGAAAATATCCTGCTTGACTTTTTTGCTTTAGTATTTTCTACCAGTTACTTAATATGGAGTAGGTTTTTGAGAGACCAAATATTATTTATATATAAAATACATTAAAGATTTTGGTGACTAATATATTTTTTCTTTTGTTCTGGCATTTATGTGACTATACATAATGAGTAAGAGTTACTGTGTAATAAGTTGATTTAGCAATTCTGCTTTTTGAAAATGAACAATTTCGTACATTTCATTGGTTTTGTACTTTTCAAAATAAAAAGTCTGAGTAAAACAAAATCTGTAATAACTAAAGGTAAGAGAGGATCTGTTTCTTAAGATATCAATAATTATGAAGAATTTAATTGCAATTTAGAACTCTAATATGTTTGAATGGTCTTCACAATAAAAATAAAAAACATGAGAGGATCCAGAATAGAACATTTTATCTACATTTTACCCATATTTTGCAAGTAAATGAAAATCATTGGTAGAGCAATATGACTGTAAATGATTTTGATATGCTAAACTGGTGATTTTGTGATAGCACAGGCATCAGATGTAATTTTTTTCCTATGATTATCTTTAGAATGATAGTTATAGGTACTATAAACTGCTTTTTTGTGGATTTCTGTCCCATGTAATTGTCATAAAATCATTAATTTTCAAAGTTTTTCAGCAAATTCCAGGTAAAATATGATTTTGTGTTTGTAGCCCTGTGGTCAAGTTCATAGCTCCTCTTCTCACATTTTTTTTTTCAGAGACACTTGTGATAATTTCAAAATTGATAAAAATCTTACCGTGGAAGTAGAGGAAATAGGATTGGAAGTTCAAAATCATCTTCTGAGGCTGTGTAAAAGAGCAATCCTCCGCCACATGTAGGCTATTAAAGGGAAAAAAAAAATCTTTCTCTTATTTTCTCCATGTTGACACAGCCCAGAAGTCATTTACCTCAGACAGAATATTTCTGGGTTTTTTTGCAAGTGCTTACCATGACATTCATAAACAATGATCAGTCATATTAGCAAATCTGTAATATAGGCCCTAAACTGAAAGTAGGAGTAAGAGAATAGAAAAATATCTGTTAAAATGACCCTTGAAGAGGGCAAGCACTATTTTTGCCAGGTGTGTTTGGTAAATCGCATGCCAGAACATTTAATTTCTCTTAATCACTAGAGTCTTCAAACTGCTTTGTCACTTTCATTTTCACACTTTTTAATTGCTTTTGTTCTGAAATTTGTCCTTTCCACCTTCTCCAGTCCCTTCGTGTGTGGCGGGAACACCTTGTCCCTTTAGGTCCATGTAAAACTTGGCTTAGAACCTGAGAGTTTTAAAAGGGAAAATCATAAAAGAGAAGCTTGGGCAAAATCTCTGGGAGAGATCCTGTTTAAATAGCCTGTAAAGACTTTTTATATGTCATAAGATAGGAAAGGAAGTGCTCTACTCCAAAAAATATGGTTAGTAGGTAGAAAAAATGATTTTTTATTAATATATAAAGGTAGTTCAGACTGAAAGCAAAGACAAAGAGCCAGATTATTGCGCTAAATGATCTGCATGAGCAGGCAAAGGAACACTAAAACATTATCAGACAGGTACTAGAAATTATAGAAGACAGTATTACTTTAAAAGCCTGAAACCACCAATGTTCCCAATCTTTTTATCACCATGTCTTCATTTTAGAAATTATTCTTTAAATTATTTTAAATAATTTTCTACTTCACTTGTTTATACTGTTTCCAACCTTCTCTATTGTGTCCACTGTAGTTCAGATATAAAAGAAGGTACAGCTACTAATGTCTAATTGTTTGACATGTAATCCACATCTTAGAATAATTCTTCATTGCTTTTCTTACCCCTTCATCACCTTACTAATTCCATACTTCAGAATCTTTCAGAGATCAAGTATGCTGTACATTCAGAAGTCCCATTGATGCAGTTGATAGGAACTGCAGTTTGTTTCAGATACTGTTTTATCTCAAACTTCTGCAGGGTACCTCAAATAGATTGTTGAAATGCTGTTTAACGTTCAGGTCTGGAAATACCAATATATAATTTTATGGGATGTGGTGGTACTAACATGAGTAGAATCAGTGCATATGGACGAGTGGAGTTAAAGGGACTGACTTTTTTGCCCTAATGTTTTCCATCCAAACAATTTCTCTTGAAGAGATTACTCAGTCTGCTAGAGGCAGGAATTATCAGAGATCACGCACTGCTGTCCTCCACAGACTTTGTGTAATGTAGGAACCAAAAAATAAGGTATGGAAGGAAATGAGATTTATACTTTACAGTTTGGGATTACCAAGCATGTAGATTCAACTCTTAACAATAAAATTTTTATATGAAGCAATACCAATATTACAGGCTAAATAAAAAAGCTAAAGCAAAATCAACTGCTCTAGAACTGTCTTCCTAAGGATCCTATGAGGATGTAGCTATGTAGCAAAATGGAAAGTTAGCTGGCAGTTTTGCTTTTGTATTCCCAACTATTTACACAAAGGCTGTTTGGTTTGCTTTTTAGAAAAACATTCCCTGCAGAGTATCAGTGAAAAACATATGTTCAATAAAAGATGTTTTTACAAGAAATCTGTACTTTTTCACTTAGAAGTTGTTACTGAGGAAAAAAAAAAGCCCTTCAAAGTTACTCCACGAGCAAACATAAATTTGCAATGCCTTCTTTTGAGAAAAGCCTGCAATGATCATTATCATCCTTATAAATAAACATGCTTATTTAAATTTACTGTAACCAGTCAAGAAGAATATCAAAGTTTAATGTTATGTTCATTAGCCAGATTTGCCAAACTGGCAATGGTGAGTTTAAGGACAGCCTTGGATCATCACTGTTTCATCATCAACTTTACATAAACTGATGGGTTTAAGGCTCACAGACATTCCTCTGAGATGCATTTGACTTGCAGGACTCCCAAGGTGTGTGGACAAGTAGAGGTTGGTATTCCTCTTTTTGTCTGTGTGAAGGGATGCATAGGTCTAGTTGTCATTACATTAGGAAATGAATGAAACAAGTGACAATAAATCTAATTCAGTACCAACACAGGATATGAATCAGGATTAAATTTGAAATTTTGATCCTGGAAAACTACTCTATATCACCAAGCCCTCTAGTATAGGACTGTATCTCCACTTTCAATGACACTTTAATGACAACTAATCCCACTTGAACTTTTGGCAACCTAGTGACTTTTATATTTGTGGCTTATTCTCACAGGCAATTCTCAATAAATATAACTAACCTTAAAAATATTTCCCCTCTTTCCATGGCTTTTAATTTAGAAGTTTCACAGTCAAATTATATTGCAATGTCTTATTGTTCAGCTGCTGAAGTTCAGTAATTTAATTAATTTACATAATTTAATCTTGGGTTATTCCAAGATCATCATACCTGTCATCATTCTTTAATTTTTTTCAAAGTATAAAATGCATAACAAAGGCTTTACATAACATATTGCTGCATAATAGGACATTAATCAAATGAGATGATGTACAAGATAAAGGATAAAAAACTGAAGAAACTGTGAATTAGCAAAAATATTTTCACTAAACGTCATTTTTTAAAAAATTTTGTTTCTTTCTGCCTTGCAGTATCACTGAAGAACATTAAAGGTGATAAGGATAGAAAAGCATTTGTTTCCTGATAATTATATATAGGTAGCCAGAGATCTGTGCTTTGTAAAGAACTTTTACTGTCAAGTGTCCTTTGGCTCAGCAACTGAAGGTAAAACATACATGTGTTATATGCTTTGGGTGCCCTTCTGTAACTTTTCTACGCTTTCAGAAAAGACAGAGGCATGTACAGAAGGCTGAGACCCCCAAATCTGGTCAATAGCCTTTTTTTTTAATAAGCAGCAACAGAGCTTTCCTTCATTTTCAGCTCTAATCTGGACAAAGCATTATTTGTATCATTCACTTCCTTGGGAAATATTAAGTTAATAACAATTCTTTTGGCCTGCTTTATTTCTCACAAAGCTGGTAATTGAGACCAACTGATTTTGCAGCTCATGCATTTCCAGAGGGAGTGGAGGAAAAGGAGTCCTTGTGGGTCTCGTTTTCAGTATTAATACTTGCATTTACATATCTGAAAGTGAAAAAAACTTCTGTTGTGATACTGTTTCAGCTGACAATGATCTGGAATTCTCCTCTTTTTCTTTCATTCTTTCTTTTTTTTTAAGTTGACACAATATAACTACATAAGTCTAGTTACAACATGTAACTGGGAATGAAAATCGAGCTGAAAACAGATAAGAAGATTTAACATATTTTGCATCCATAACCTGTAAAATCTGTTATTGCAAAGACAATGAATAACTTGGTATGAGAGATGGAAATATCTCAGCTTTATCATAGACAGGATATTTGAAAAACCAATGTCCTACAATCACAAAGAATACTCATGGCATTTTTGAGAATGTACACTGTGATAGACAGGAACTTGAAACTTAATTCTTGCCATAAATTAAAAATTCTCTGGTTTAAACCTTTTTTTGCACATAAGTGATAATTACTGGATTATTTGGAATGTATTTGCTTTGCTTCTAGCAGTGACAGGTTTATTAGAGAGCAGTTCCTGTGCTTGAACCAGTTATTCTGGTTCATTCACAGTGAATACAGGACCTGCATTTCTTTCTGTTGTATCAATGTCTTCTAAAGCTGCTGACAAGGACATTATTTTACTGAGTACAGAAATCACAAAGAATACAAGCTAATAAAAAATTACAAAAAGTTAAAAGAATAACCAGTCACTGCTGCTATTCTACTCAAAGTAACATGAAAAAGCCCTTCAGCACTTCAGAATTGCATGATTTAAAAAGAATGCATGAATATATAAATATCATCCTTAGTCTTCTTTTGTTAATCATGTTTCCCTTAAATACCAAAGGTATATTAAATGAGCTCTGTCTACATAGAATGAGTCTTGTTCTCATTTACTCTTCTGTGTTGTTATTTCTCACACAATGAAAATGAGTATCTTTGAGAAGATGCAGATTATCCCATGTTTTCCCTCATGATTCATGGATTAGGTTACAGGCTTGCCTTTCATTTGATTTGCATGTTGTATACTAATTTACAGCAGTGTGCAATGAGAGTCAAGTAAATTTGTCTATTAACAATGTACACTCAAATCAGAGAAACAGAATTTCAACAGAGTGCTGAGTCTGAGAAATGTAATAAACATTTAATTTAGCTGGCAATAATCAGAAATTGAAACAAAATATTAGCTGATGATAGATAGACATTAAATAAATAGAGAAAATTAATTCCTGAAGCAAGTTATAGAAAAATACAATTACTTATACTTTACATTCTGTGTATTTATATGATTTCTGTAAGACTTTATCAGATAGTGCTCCCTGACAAACTTGACTGTAATTTTGTCACTGGCTCTGAAGGTTTAACACAAAAAGAACCAGTTTCCAAGCTGACAGACTATCTCACAAGTTCTTGTATGCTCTATTCAAATTTTTTCACACCGGCCAGTAGTCCATTCCATGGTTTGAAAAACTGTTCTTTGTGAGAGCTGCTCAAGAGAGGGCAACAAAGTCTAGATCCCTGATTCTCGTGTTCTAATGAAAACTGCTTAATTACATCATTATGTAAGCAGTGCAATGAAGAGAAGGGAAGGGAAATTATATTATACAATGAGTCTTTTGTGGGTATGTGTTTGACTTTTATTGTTTTAAGTTTTCTGGAAATTTGTCAGAGTGGCTCATAAATTAAAAAGACAAAGACAAAGTTAAAGATAGATACTGCCCAGTTTTGTAAGATGCATAATCTTGGCTCAGTCTCCAGAAATTTACTTCTTCCCTCTGAATACTGGGGACTGCCCTTGGGCAATATATAGCTCTATGAAACTGGATGGGTGTGAAAGGACTGCTGAGGACTCTGGTAACCATTATACAGCATAACTTCTACTATATCTTTTTAATGTGTTAAATTTGATAGTCTGCATTTGGTTCTTGTGAAGGAATTCTTCCCTCCACACACATATTCTCCCCATTTAAATTGTCTTCAAATCAATGTGTCTCTTTGAAGCCAGTTTGCTTTAGGCATTATTTATCTCAGAGCAGGAGATGGAGGTGGATCAATAGAGCTTTTTCACCAGTCTCCATCCTTTCAGAAAAGCACACTGGATTGCTGTTGGAAAATGAAAAGAGAAAGGGTGAATGCATTATTCCCTTAGAAGTTCGCCTTGTTGTTGCTTTCCCAATGCTAATGATGTAAATGATTGTAACATATAATGCAAAAGTAAATTTTCAATTTTGAAATTTACAAGGCATTTAGCAGTGTACAAAGCCAGAAAGAATAGCCTCCATTACTTATGTTCTTATGAGGATGCCTGTAATTTATTATTCAATTAATTATTAGTTTACTTGGAAAATTCTAAATCTATTCTTCATTTTAAAAAAAATCTAAAGACTTAATTGGGATGACTTTAGAGAAGTAATAAAACAAAACTCTCTTTTCCTTTCTTCTTGCAACAAACTTAAGGCCCACACTTTATTTCCTGATTTGAGTGTCAGAACTGCGGCATTCATGAACAAGCATAAGTATAGACAAAGGTACCAGAGATAAATTTGAAGTTTATCCAGTTCATAATAATGGATTAATTCTCAAAATTGGCTCAGTACAACAAGAACCTCATATCTTCAAGATACTCAGAGCAAGAGCATTTCTCCTTCATCAGCAACAATATAAAGCATGAATTATCTCTGTTTATGAATGAGAAGGACTCAAGAGTTTTCTTAGAAACCTCAATACAAATTTTACTCCTGTGATGAGGGGGAAAAACGTTACCAATCTTTATTAACTTTCTTTTTTACTTGAATAAACCTTAGAGAAAACTTTTTTTTACAGTGGAAGAGTTATATCTATGCTTTAGAGGGTCTGATCCTCTACGCGGTATATGTTTCTTCTTGTGACAGCATAAACAATAATATATTACAAATGTTTATATATTGTTACAACTAAATATATGTTCATGTATTTCAGTTAGGAGATTAGAGATTGTTCTGACGGGAGTGTTTAGCAGACTGATAAATCAAGCTGCCTTCAAGCTCCAAGAACAAAACTTTAATAGATTCATTCATTTGTTACCAGCACACTGTATGCTAATGGTTTTCTCCTACACATTAATATCCATTACCACTGTGAACTCACATAAGTGTCTGAAGTTAGTGGTGAGCACACTGTGCCCTGGAGGTGATGTCGTATAGTTCACAATGAGTGTTGTGCTCCTTGGTGATACTGAGCTACCAAGGTCATGGTGACCAGCCTGGACAGTCCTTTGGTGAGACAAATCAGAGAAGACTCTTCTCATCCTTTCTCATCACTGTTGGTGTTTTAGCCCTCTTGCTACCCCTTTTCTCAGCAAATAGGGCTTATTTGGCTTTTGATTTTCCTGTTCATCCTTCTGGGGTGTTTGGCAGGAGATCTTGCCTATTGGGAATCTCTTCTGCTTATCTTGCAGATTCTTGGTTGCATTCTCACTTGAGCTCCACCAATCCTTCTTAGCCCCATTGGTGGTCACAACAATCTCATGTTTACATAAAATACTTACGCAGGGTGTCTGGCTGTGCTACCACAGCATTACAAAACACATGCTGTCGGTCACACTAATTTAGTACACTTATATTTGTTAGTTGTGAGTGTAACCAGATTAAAACACAGAGGTTTTATAGGTGGTAAAGTCAGGTCTCTGCCTCAAATACTACCAAGAAATTTCAGATTACAAGGTGCACAAGGTCCTTGAAACGTCCTCAACTTACATTGTGCATTAGCATTGCCGTTACCTATGAAATTGCCAAGATTTCATGAAATATGTCAGTGTGAAAATGTGTAGCTCTGTTTGTAAACATTCAGCTCGCCAATAATTGCTAATTATAGAATACAGTGGAAATTAGAGTTAATTCATGGCCCTGATTTACTTCCTAGAGAGGTACTATGATATATTAGACTATCCAAACAGCATGTTCATTGGCATTTAGATGAAATTATGCAGCGATTACTCTATAAGCACAGAAAGGATAGCCAGATTTAAAATATAATCTTGAATAGTTAATATGATTCAAAAATGGCCTACAGATATTTAAAACAAAAAAGGAAAGGATGACGTTGTATATTGCTGCAAGTGTTAAAAAGCATTGAGATGTGATTTTTTTTACACTGACATAATTAAATGTGAAATGTAGAGATTAAATAAAACAACCCAAGCATATTAGCATCTGCTTTTACGATTAATTTGTCATTTCCACATATATTTTATCATTAAGGTTCATCTTAATTTCTGATTTTCAGGAATATTATGTCTGTGATAAAAGATCTTTAAATGTGATATTCTTTAATTAACTTACAACCACAGTGAAAAATAGAAAAGAATTATGCATATTTTACAAGAGTTGATACTGATACCAGTTGTGGTTTTTTGTCTGAAGAAGGTTTTTTATAAAGATATGAAAAATGTAGTTGATTTTCCACAGCATTTTGCATTTGGAAGTCCCTTCCATATTTGATCAGTTGTGTGTATTTTATTAATTGCTTGTAAATATTGTTCTCTGTTAATTTCTCACAGATATTTCTTTTCATTTTCCTTCAGTATTTCCTAGAAGAAGAAATAAAAATATACACACCCTTAAAAAAAGAAAAATAGATATATTATTACACCTCTTTACGTCATCCAGCTAATGAAGAAGACTGTCACTGACAAAGCATGTCCTACCAGAATTTCTGACAAAATTCTAAGATTAAAAAATTATTATTTTAGATAAAACATGCACATGTAGAGTTCTTAATCTAGGCAGGAGAAATAGGAAGTACTATATATTTCATATGATGATAAGAAGGAGATGAAAAAAATATGATTTGTCTGTTTTCTCCTTTCATTTATTTTACAACAGCTAGCATTGAGTGAAAAATTATTTTTATGCTTTCATATATTATTACTATAGACTTTCCTGGAGAAGCTCTGAAGTACCACTTAAGTAGTGTTTATCACAACTGAATACTGTTTTAAAATACTCCAATGAAAAAGCCAAAAGTAGTCATTGGTATTTCTTTAAATGGCATGCACTTTAGACTAACAGTGATTCATTAATAATTTGAGATGTTTCTGTGGTCTAAAATTAACTCAATCCCCTGTATATATATATTTAAATCCCTGATGAAGCATCAAGAGTTTAAAGGTATAGAAAACATGGGAGCTGAAAGTATCTCTCTAAGCAGTAAAGAATCTGATCTGTGGGAAAGTAAGAGCTACAGGTTCAAAAGCTTTCATATCAGCAACTTTCATGAAACATCAAATTCATTTCAAATTTATATTTCTGAGAGAAAGAAAAAATACATTTACAGAACAAACTGCAGTGAAATTTTGTTAAACATAAGCGAGGATGGTTTGCATAGGAAAGCAAAAGAAATGGTAAGTGGGTTCAAATGCTGTTAGAATTTATATTCGGTAGATACTTCTAACCACAACATTTCCTATGTGCTGAAAGTAAGCCAGGAAAGCTGTTTATACAACAAAGTTGAGACTTGTAGTAGATACCTTGGATATTATCCCAAAAATGGTGCTTCTAACAAGGAGCATCACAGCACTAAGATGCACAAATTGCCACCTGCTGTGGCATCTTTACAGCAAATACAGGGGCAGTAATTATGGGAATTATAGAAAATAAATGCAGAAGTCCTGCTGTTTCCAAACACCTGCTGATAGGTAGAATGCCTGCTCATATTTTCCTTTAAACATAATTTTTGCTTTTGTCTCCATCTTTAGAAGTAAGAAAACATTGCTGTGTTTAGCTGAAGTCCTGCTGAAGTGGCAGACCAGGTCAGGAAGCTGTGGCCACATGTGCACTGATCCTTACCACAGGAGTTTGAATTAACCACAGCTTTGAAGACAGGCACACAATGAAGTGCTCTCCAGACAGTGTTACTTCCCAGGCTCAGAGAAGATGAATATCAGTGAAACTAACCAAGACGAGAATTAATAGGTTTTCATAAAAATAGTTAAATTTGAGTTGATAGAGCAAGATTTCTAGTTTGTGATGTAATTTAAGTGATATCTATGTTAATCTTTCAGAACAGAGGTCCAAAACAGGACAGTTGGAAAGTAGCAACATCCATTGTGCATTTTAAATATTTTTTCCAGTTATATATACTTAAGATGAACTTATGGATTCAGTTTCTTATTCAATTCACACAGCTCTAGAGAGGAATACTCAGTGTTTCACAAGATTTGAGGTTTTTCCTGTTCCATTTGATTTGGAACATATAGACACAGGAATCTGGTAAGTAGTATAGCTCAACCAAATGGCAGGGCTTTTTGCGGAGAGACAAAAATATATTGCGTTGCTTCATTCTCTTAAAAATCAAAATATATCACATCTAGTAATTTCTAGTGTTTCTAAATGCAAGTGACATTGCGCATGAAGCAATGCACTTTAATTTCTTAATGGTAGAAAGAAAATTAAGAAGTTGTGGAAAAATTGGTTTAATGACAAAATACAAATTAAGTATGTTATAATTAGAAATATTGGGTTTGCCTGATGAAGTTTTGGTTGTGGAGGGATTACAGGGATTTTTCTGTGAGAAGCTCACAGAAGTTTCTCTCATATCTGACAGGGCCCATGCCAGTCCAAGATGGTCCTGCTACTGGCCCAGGCAGTGGTAATGCCTCTGGGATAACATATATAAGAACTGGGGAAAAAAAGAAAACTGCACAATTGTAGCCAGAGAGACCAGTGAGAACAGCAACCTGGCAGACACCAAGGTCGCTGGAGAAGGAGGGGGACGAGGTGCTCCAGGCTCTGGAGCTCATATTCCCCTGAAGCCTGTGGCAAAAAACCTGTGTCCCTGCAGACCATGGAGGTCCATGGAGGAGCAGAAATCCACCTCCAGCCCTTGGAGGACCCCACAGCAGAGCAGGTGGATGCCTGACAGAGGCAGTGACCCCATGGGAAGTCCATGCTGGCTTCGTCTGTTTCTGGAAGACTGCACTCTGTGGGACAGACCTATGCTGGAGCAGTCCATGAAGAGGGGCAGCTTGCGGGGAGGACTCACACTGAAGTTTAGAGGACTGTCTCCTGTGGAAGGGAGCCCGTGCTGGAGCAGTGGAAGAGAGTGAGGAATTCTCCCACTGAGAAAGAAGCTGTGACAGAGATTTGTTACGAAATGGCCACAATCCCCATTTCCCATTCACCTATGCCCCTACAGAGAAAGAGGTAGAAAATTAGAGCATGAAGTTAAGACTCAGAAGAAGAGAGGAGTAAGGAGGAGATTATTTTTTATGATTTGTTTTTATTTTCTCATAAGCTACTGTGACTTCATTACTAATAAATTACATTTATCTTCCCCACATCGAGTCTGTTTTGCCCATGACAACAGGCGAATGAATTCTCTCTGTCCTTAACTTGACTCACAAGCCTTTTACTGTATTTTTTTCCCTGTCCAGCTTTTGAAGGGAGTGATAGAGTGGCTTTGGTGGGCACTGAGTGTCCAGCCAGGGTCAACCCACCACATCAGACTAGCAACATTTTTCTCCTAATGACTATTTCTTATATAAGAAGTAGTTGTCTTTGTAGCTCACTAGAAAAAAATTAATTTTGGATGTTAATTATTAGCTTTTAATGTCATTAAAATCTCATTGCAATTTTAAATTAAATAAAATTAATTATTATTACTTGTGGAGCTGTTATTAAAAAGTTGAAGAAGAAATCAATTAAAATATTAATTTTAGAATTTGTGAAATTAGTCAGGAAAAGAAAAGGAAATGATCTCTTGTATATTTTTTAAATATCAGATTTTGCTTTATATTATCTATTCTGTTCTTGTGTCTCAATACTGGTTTTGTTTTGCTATTATATATTCTTTCTCTTCTGTTTGCATTTTGACTATACCTCCTCTAACACAAGAAAACAGACACAATTTTCTATTTCTGTCAGTGCTAAGTTCAGTCATTTCCCTGTCTCCTTCTTCCTGGGCATACTGAATGAATTATTGCATCAACTTCAACTCTTGCATTTTTCTGGTCTTGATGGCTTTATTACTGTTTACATGCACTCTTTAAGGTACAGTGTAGATACTAGATGTAAAATGTATCTTAGAGGAGAGTCTTTTTAAAGTCCATTCCTTATGCTGAATTGCAAAACTTCTGTCCTCATACGTGCCTTTAAGATTCACTCTTTTTGACATGTATTTCACACAAGAAATGATGTAACTTACAAATATTAAAAAATACTGTCAGCGAATGTTCAAGGTGGAACAATGTCAAGACCGGAAGACATAACTTCAACCAACTTCATATTTTTCTCTCTGAAATTTTCAGTCATGAAAACAGAAGGAAAAAATGCAGGTCTAGTAAACATTATTGCAAAAGTTTATGCTCTGAAAATGGTATGAATTTTTTTTTTTTGTTTCTGTTCAATTGAATGCAATACGCACTGTCTTGATGAAGCTACCTTCCTTATAATACGCCCATCTCTCACCAGTATAGAGTTACATAAAATTAAAAAAAAAAAAATCTGATTATGTAAGCTGTCTTGTTCACCATTTAAATGCCAGCCTATTGTTGGAAATACTTTTTTTTGAGAGCTTCCAAGAAGGAAAATTCCATGAAGAAAAGATATAGCTGATTTTGGAAGACTGCAGTAACTTAAGTTGGTGCTTACTTCGGATATGACGGGCAAGTATTTCTTGGAATGTATTTCCTGAATCTATAGGCATATTTTATTAGGAAATTCTAAAATAAGCAGTAATAAAATCTCATAAAGACTGAACTTAAACAAGTACACAAAAGCAATCAACAAACCAGAAAGCAATTCAAGTATTTTTCAATGCCTGAAAAATTTCTGGCTCTAATGACAGAGAAATAAGTGTGTTATCTTTTGCACTCAGATAATGTTTCATGTTGGTTTCTTCTCTTCCTTCCTACTTAGTTGAGAGATCTATAATTGCCCAATATGCCCTTTTAGAAATCAACTTTCAACTTCCTATAGACCATTAAGCTTTTGATTTGTCCCTGATGACATGTCCTTATTTATCTTCTCCCCAGCTTTTGGTGCAGTGTCTCAACTCTTCTGTAATGACTCTGGTAGTATCAACTCATTATCTACTTGTTTTGGCCATCCTTTGCTCATGATATTGTTTCTGTTTCCCTATAAACGTCCTTGGAATATTAGTTCTGTGTTTTCCCAGCAGAACATTTTTATGTGTGCAGCTGGTGAGCCTCCTTCAGAAAACCTCAAGCTTCCTCTCTGTTGCTGCACTACTCCAACAGTTTATTCCCTATTTTGACATGAAACAAGTACACACATAAAGGTACTCTGCTGGGGCTGCCTGCTGCCTCTCAACTGGAGATGTAAAAACCCAGCAGGAAAGGAGCACCAGCTTCAAATTTCTTTTTGTTGCCTCCAACTGTGCAGGATGTTGCCATGCTGTTAAATCCATCTGACTTTCTGGAAGATGTAAATTTACCAAGATCTGAGGGGGCTGTGATCATCCAAGTTCCTGATGCTATGTTCCACAGGAAGTCATACCTATTCTTACCACTTGCCAGTTGCCAGTCTCCTCTGGCTTCTTTCCAGCCCTTCTCATTTATTCTTGCTGACTATGACCAACATTGGGTACATTTTCTTTCTTTCACTTTCAAAAACCCGTTTGATTCCAATTTGTTCACGTGTTTTGCAGAAGGGTGCCCTATAATCCACAAAAGTACTTCTCTTTTACCAGACCAACTTTCTTGGGTAAACTTTTCATTCATATAAAATTATCCTAATTATTTATCATGGCTCATATTAAGCATTTTCCCTAGGATACATCTGTATGTTAAAATTGTTTCTTTAATTTCAGTTGCATGTGTTACTTGCAGCTGTTGAAAGCTAGTATGCACTCTTAATTTTTGTGAGGTTTTCTTTCTCATTAGGTGACTAGTCATCCTATTATTTCTCCTCTAGATCTCTCTATTTCTGACACCTCATTCTGAAAACGCCTCTTGATGTAGCTTTGTACAACATTTTAAGCTGCCACATGTATAGCTTTTATTATTATTTAATAATTTCAAAACTGATTCTAAGTAGAACTTAAAAGAGATGGGGTAGAATGCCAATTCATACATCAACCACCTCTCAATGGAGCAGAGAGTAAATGGAGTAAACAACAACAATGAGATTTATCAAATACGTTCTGATACTAGACACATTTGAAAAAATCTCTAATCCCTTTTTTCAAGGAGAAATAGCAAATTTGCTTACTCTTCATCCATTAATGTTCCTATTTGTTCTGTTGTGTAAATGTGCCTCAAATTGGCCTTTCTTATTTTAATCTATTTTCTTCCATCCTTGATGTGGTTGGACTTTCTCTCTTTGACAAGGTATTCCAAAAGTTGTTCTTTAGATAGTATAACTAGATTGAAAGGCCTGGGGAAAGATAGTGTTGATTTGTAGGTATTATAAGCCTAAGTGTAAGAACAGTGGCTATTTTGCTCTTTGCAACGGGATATTTTTATTTTGTCACCCTAAATGACATAAGAATCATGTTGGTATCCATTTCACCAGAATACCTGTTCAACTGGAAAATAGACATAAATGTTTTTCGTCCAAATACAATTTTTTCCTCTCCAAGAATCAGAGGGATAACAAGTGTTCTTCATCGTAGCTGTAAGCAGTGATGTTTTGTCTGCTGTTTTTATTTTGAAAAGACTTCCAGTTATAATTTTATTTTGTCTAAATTACAGACCAACAAAGGACTTGCAGGTGTCATATCACTGAATCAAAGATGGAATTAAGCAAGCTTGCTCCTGCTTTGCCCAAAGAAGTAATGCAAACCTAGCAGACAGTACTCAAAAGAGTGACATTTAAAAGACAGCAGGTGGTGCAGAGGACCTGACAGCTGCACTGAATGTCCCTGGAATCTCCTTGGGACTTTGTTCTGTTTCCATGGAGGGAATGTTCTTAGGGCAACCAGTGATGCATTGGAAGTTTATTTTTCTTCCTTAATTTCATTCAGAATATATTGAGGTCATGTGCTCTGAAACAGACCCAGCCAGGGAATGAAAGCAGAGAAAGTGGGGATAATTGAGAAATTTTGGACCAAAACCCGGAAAAGCGTATACTTTGACTGATCTGAAAATCCCCCAAAATAACCACAAAACCTAAGAAAATGAAATCAAGTATATAGTCTTGAACCATTTCCTGTAAAACCTCTCCTCAATTTGAATAAACTGTGTTCACCTAAAGTACCCTAAATCACCATTGATGTGCTCCAATGTGTTAATAAGACCCCTCTATCAACACATTCAGGTTGTGTTCTGCACTGAGGTGCTGAATTTGCCCTTCTGATGGGATAATGTGACAGCTGAATGTCTCCTTGCTATGTGCTGTGCCACTGGCAGCTTTTCATGAGCCCCATCTTGAACCAAACATGCCATAGCTTAGAGTTCACCTGTGCTCTTGCCACAAAATAGTTATTTTCTGTTTTCCTCAGCTGGACAGAGAGGCATTCTTTGTTGTATTTATTATGGTGCACATATTTCAAAGCTATACAACAAAAACCCCCCTACAAATGACCACTTGCTTATCTGCAGAATCTTTATGTCTGGTGATGATGACAGTGGTGGTAATGACATTGCTTTTTGCACACTATATTCTCATACACTGAGTACATTGTTTCTCCAGTCTTTGCAGATATTCAAAACTGTTTACAACGAAATAATCAGATATTTTTCTTTAAGATGAAGATTATTGAGTCTGTGTGGATTTCACAGGTCTACAGGTTTAAAGTAGAATATTTTGGTGTGAGAATGAATAAAGATTACAGTCATCAGTTGAACCAGATTTTTTTTTTTCTTTTAGGCTGTGTAACAGATTGAAAAGGGAAATTGCATCCTAAAGCATTGTTCTTTAATTAGCAAGAAAGTTTTGGGTTGGGTTTTGATGGATTTGTGTTTGTGTGGTCTTTTAATCTCCTCGTATTTGGTGTGCAGTCATGTCTCAAATTCATATTCTATTCTGAATTCAGTTTAAGTCCTATATTAAAATTCATTTAATGTACACATTCAGCATGTTTTATAATGAGATCTCATCCAATAAAGAACAAAATGTGTGACTGAAGTACTACTGTTGTGACAAAATGCTAAATTCATAATAAATGCCCTTTGCAATGTATCATTTCACTATTTCACACTCCAACAGCTTTAACCCAGTTGCCCAAATTGTATGTCAGATGCATCAGGATCTTTGTATTCCACTACACTACAGGCAAGAGAAAATCCTTTTTGACTTTAGTGACAATGGAAATTATCCTCTTGCAAACAGGTTTTGTAGCCATTTGAAAAAACTCTACAGAATTTTACAAGAATTTCCTGTTAGCCAGACTAGGTACTGGGCATCAGATTTTTTTTAATGTAGTTATTTCTGTCTTTTTTATTATTTGTGGTATAATTTTGTTTATGTCAAATTTTAGATGCTCAGTCTGTTTATCTGAAAGCAGCATGTAAAACCTCACCTCAGAGACATCACATAAGGGTTAATTAATGCTTCTATTGTGCTTTGAAGTCTATAATGAAAGTCACTGCAGGGGCTGGAATATTGTTATCATCACCACCACTGTTACTATTTACAGTAGTTCACACTATCTTTTCTCTTTGTCTCTTGGAGTCCTTGATCCCTCTTACAAAACAAGCCTAAAAATCACATACCAGTGATGTCAGCAAGATATATATTTAGTAGCTTTACACCCTACTCATGTGGCTCTTCCTCAGTTTGCCACAGGGAAACATCTGTTGCTACATGTCACCTCTCTTGGATCTTACCATATACAAAGTTTTCTTGTTTTCTGTCTCCTGTATCCTCCAACAATGCTCTTTATTTTCTCTGGTTGCTCATGATTTAATTCCTAATGCCTTGCATGCACTTCCTATAGTCACTTGCTCATTTTTATTAGGTTTTTCATTTTCCTGTCATTTTGTCACTGTTTCACCAGCCATCTGGCCTGCTAATTTTCCTCTGACTTTTAGTACTTTCCTCATCGTTGCCTCATGTACATTGGAAAGAAGTGATTACATCCTGCTGTCAGGCTTGGTTTTTTTGTTTTATTTTTTTCACTAAGATTACATTTTTTTCCTCTTGCTTAGCTTTTATTCATGTAGTTCTAGCCATGAGGAAAGAAACAACCAAGTTTTCATAGAACACGATGAATTTTAAAATTAAAAGTGGGGGAATTTAAAGCAGAAATTATAATAAAAGTTGCATTTCACCACAACTAAATTTGAAAGTCTACTTTGTAGAAATCATCACTCCAGGAATTCCCTGGGAAGTGACATCAATATTCAATAGAAGTAAACAGTGATTTTAGAGTATGATTTAGAAGATCTATTTCAGACATCAATACAGACCTGAGCTAACTCCTCTCCACTGACTGTAGAAATTGTGTAGACTATAAGTTTAGCTGAAAAAAACCTGCAGGTGCCCTGATGAATCACACACTCTTACTCTGTGTTCAGCTGTGGATACTAAATCTTATCCATGGCTGGTAAAGTGTTCAGTAACAAGTTAGGCCCAAGAGTGCACAATATTTTTACAATCAAGACATATGTTTTAGTTATCAGACTACATTACCATAGGCTTACCATTACTTACTACATTACCAAAATGTTCAGCCTTTCATAGATTTTCAAGTTACTTATTTGTTCCAGAGATGGCAGCTACTTGGAATGCCTCTTCTTGGCTCACTCAGGCTTTGGCTTACTCAAGCACATTAGTCATGATCTTAAGAAAGCTGCAAAAAGACAGCCTCTGCTGATGTTCTCTACTCCTGGAAATCAACCTGCAGCTGCTTCAAAGTGATCTCCTGAATCTGAAGCAAGCAACATGTCAGTCTGCCCATATGCTTTTATGCCATTTGCTTTCACTAACAGTGAGAACCCAGATGGATTTCCTGAGGCCATTTTGACATTTTCACACCAAAATAATGTGGTTTACCTAATGCATTTCTAGTTACTGAAAGATGATACCTTTGGTACTTTCTATTTTTTTTTAATGCAATCCATTTTAATTATAGATTGTGATCATGCCTTTGAAGGAATTAGATAGGTATAAGTACATTTTTCCTATAAAGGTCAAAACCTCTTGTATGATAGTCCATGGCACATGTGTCAGGTCAGAGACACAAGTCCTAAGGCTATTTATGAGCTAAATAAATAATTAACAGTCAGTGTTAAAGGGATGGAAAACGAGGAACTAGTACTCCTTCATAGATGCAACATCCTGTGCTGAACGACACTAAACATTAATTATTGACGAAACTGGTTGCAGTATCTCACCTGAAATTATGGGTTGCAGCCATCTGTGTGGACGCCAAGTGTCTAACCACATTTGCATGGCATAAAACAAAGAGATTGGGGTATTTTTTCCAGTTGGATTTGGTTTTTTTTGATAGTTACGAGTAAGCTCTGTTAATGCAGCAAGCCATTAGGATGCACCCTTATGGTCCAGAGAGCACATAATCATGGGATTATGGTTAAGCCAGCAAAGTCTACTTAACAGACTGGTTTTCTTAGGCACTGTGCTGACTGCAGATGCACAAACACCTGGTCAGAGATGTCACTTTTCCCTTTGTCATAGTTTACAGCACCTTTCTTCTGCAGCATTGTAGTTTGTTAGGAAATAGTCACAGGAGTTTTGCCGTGAAACACCAGCAAAGTTTTCTCAAGCTTTTTACCATTTCACCTTTTCTTTGGGGTGCAGATTGATAGAAAGGGACGAGACAAACATTTATCTAACCAGTAATGGCTACTCCTGTCCTATAGTGAATATGGGAATACTTACTATAGCTGAGGAGACCAAAAATAACTTATTAATCTGAATATGGGCTGTGTCTCACGAAAAGGATGTTCTGTTTCAAAATTGAGAAAGGTTAAATGAGGGGCAGTAACCAGGTGCTTCCTTTAAGCATCCTTTCTTTCACTTTAAAATCTATCACACAGATTTCTTATTGATATCTGTGGTTCCTGGGACAGAAACAGACATACACTACATATTTAACTGAAGCAGATCTTGAGGAACAGGACAGCGTTAATCGGGAGGGATTTGTGGGTTGGCTGAAGTTTTCTGGTCATATAACTAAAGCTACTGTTCAGCATTTACCTTGGCATTAAAACTTTGTTCCTGAGACATTGTCCTGGTTTGAATACAACTATATAACTTAAACAACTCAGCTTGGTGTTTGTCACAAGGATGTAGCTGATGTTCAAAACTTGTATTAGTGATTCTGAACTACATCTTGCATTGCTGCTACTGATGTTTGTGACAAGACATGATGCCATTCACTCCTAACTTCAATATAATTGCCTCTAAAATGTGTTGCTGCTACTCCAAATGTTCCTACAACTGTATATGTGTATCATCTCACATGCCAGAGGCTGTTTGACTGCTTTCAGTTTATGTGATGATTAGCATTGTTTGATGAGACAGCTCTTTGCTGTTAATGTCTTTGAAGCTGGAATTGTTTTTATCTTGGAATTATCCTGTGACCAACATAGATCTTCTAGTGAGTGCTCTTTTTCTCT
Source organism: Illadopsis cleaveri (assembly GCA_013399915.1). Lineage (NCBI taxonomy): Eukaryota > Metazoa > Chordata > Aves > Passeriformes > Timaliidae > Illadopsis > Illadopsis cleaveri. The sequence continues at coordinate 253,931 of VXBB01004579.1, read as the reverse complement.
GGCAATTTCTTTACTGCTCACTTCTTTTAAAGAAGTGAAAAAGTGATTTGCTTTTTGTGAAATGTCTCAATAGCTGATTCAATCACTACATTTAAATGAGACAGAAAATATAAATAAATCAAGCAGTAATGTAAACCCAGGGGCCAAGAATGGTATTCATAGTGTGAACAGAAACATTTTTGACATGGTAGGTGAAGTCCTAGAGAAGATTGCATTATATATGTGTATATATGTATATGTATGTGCATATATATATATTATATATATATATATAAAACCAGGAATGCCTGTAATGTTTCCTTTATTCATATATTATCAACTTCTGCAACATTCGTGTAAGAAATAAGATTGAATAAGTGAAATTGTTGTTTTTTATCAGTATTTGAAAATCATCTAGTACTGTTTACTTATTAATGAAAAATTAACAAGAATTAATTATGATAACATGCAACTTCTTTTTAGAATTTGGAAATACATTTACTATTCATGGCTGTAAATAATTCAATGCAATCCTTTATGGATATATTTCTAACTAGATATATATGACTCTGAAGGAGTCCTTTTTATTAAGGGACACATTTATTCAAATGACAGACATATTCCTGCTAGGAAAACCATAAAAGTGCGTATTAGATACTGCCAATGTAACTAAAGCATGTTACTCTCTATACTGCCACCTCGATTCCACATCTCATTGTATCAAAGTGTCTAAATTAGCTTGCCGCCTTTGTATTTTTTTGTATGATGGCATTTCTGGTGATCTTAGTGCTGAGCAGAAACTCTGTCAGGAGGGAGTATCTGTAAGAGAGCAGCTAAATTAACACTAAGTTTACTTTTTAAGTAATTTTCTACATCTTAGCAGCTCTGAATCTGAGTTGGCGGTTTGAAGAAAAGGAGATAAAATCTCAGTTTTGGGGGATTCTGAGATTTGTTTGTTTTCTTTTCCTTACTATCTGCTGTTGCTTTATTTTGCAGTAGAATTGGGGAAAAGAAATAGGAAAAGGGAAAGGAGGGGGCCGTGTGCTGAGTACATCAGCTGCCTGGCTGGCGAGCCATCTGGACACATAGGGTGTCTCAGATGTCTTGGTCTCACAGTTGGCTGCAAACCCTTCCTTGAGTTGGAGGGAGGGAAATGCTGAAGCCTCTTGATAGTCAGGGGACATGTGGCTGAGGCCAGGATGAGGAATGTTTCAACAGGACCTCTTGGAAAGAGCTGTCAAAGCCCAGTCTCAGTGTGCAAAGTAGGTGGGACAGTTTGGCCATTGTGACTTGCACCTACAAAATAATAATACCTTATAATGCAAGGCTAGCTACTTCATATGTTAAAGAAAGAAGTTTTCTGTCACTGGATTACACTCAGTGAGTCTGGACTTACCATTTATATTAGGAAGTATGATAAACAGAGATCAGAAAGAGGAGAAATATTACAGAACAGACTGATATGTAATGCCTGATTGGTGTAAGAATCTAACAAGGCTGGTGGCAAGTGTGCAGATGGACCACTGAAAGCCGGATGGCTGCTCCCATTAGGCTGGTGGCTGCTGAAGTCCTACATTATAACATAAGACATTGTCACTTTTTAAATCCTATTTTGTTGTTTCTGAATAATTGCAAGGTAGTTTGTACCTCTGACTGACAGTCTACCTTTTTGATATGTCCTTTCTTTGGAAGTCTTTAAGCAAGGATGAATTATACCTGCTGACCTGCTTCTAAGAGAGGTCATATTTCTAAATATTTTTCGTGCTTGAAGATGAGGATCCTATGAATCACATAAAGAATCAAAAAATAATAAACACTGCTCATGTTAAGAAACAGATTTGTCAACAATTTGAATATGAATGATGAAATAGATCATCCATATCCAATAATAGTGTTTCTTGCCAAATGTTTAAACAGCATGTAAGAACTTGATAATATGATCTAATTGTTAATAAGGTCTGCTAACTATTGACATAGGTTTTTGAACTAGGTTGCAATACTGTCATGTCTGACCTTAATTCTGAATGACCTAAAAATATCAGTCAGTATTATTTTCTAACATTAAGCATCAATTTTACAATTAAACATTAATATCTCTTGCAGAAGTTCTCAAATGGTTTTCTTTACTATACTTCTGTAGAAATTTTGTGCTAGCATTTCCATGCCTAGTGAAACCGCTATATGATTTTAATTCAATTTCACAGTAGTTTTTCTATTTTTAAGTATAGTTCAGTAGTCTGAGAATAATGTGACTAACCAGCAAGAAAATCAGAACACTTCTATCCCATGTGAAAAAAAAAAAAAAAAAAATTCCTTGGGTGTATATAATTGCATTTTCATTTTCAGGCTCATCTCCCTGGTTAATAGCCAAAATATTGATCCACAAAGAAAAGTAGTTTAAAAACAGTAAAGATACTTCTGGATAAAATCATAAAATTGGATGTGTCATGAAACTTCAGAAGGCACATTCTTCAAAGACAGAAGTTTATCTATTTTTAGATGTCTTGAAGTGATATTTAGGATTTGCATTTTAGCAAGGAGCGCTTCATTTCATTAAAAGGCAGTTTACTTACTATTATTCTTTTTTAAATTTATGGCTTTTCTTTTCTTTTTTTCTTTTTTTTTTTTTTAAAGTTACCTTGAAATTAGTTTGGCTAGAGAATTTAAAAGACAATAATATTAGTTATTTTAAAAGCAAAATTTGATGGAAAAAAATAGTAGTATGTATATGTAGTTGTCCAATTCTTCTATTTACAGGTGGATCTGTTGCAGTTAGTATAATTATGCTTGTAAGTGTGCTGTCCAAAGCTTTCCTCAACAATACTCTTACAGTCACTTATAAATTTTCCATCTCTGTTAGTGAGGTATTCATTTTCCACACAGAACATTTGTTGGTAATTTTAAAATACAGTGATTCAATGTAACAATTTATGTCTTTTTACGCATAGCAACAAAAGCGTACAAAATAATTTGCAACAATTTCATGAGCTTCGCTTTGCTATTTTAACATCCTTTTATATACTTTCATGTGTTATCTTTCCTTTTCCTTTCCTTAGGCAAAAGCATAAGAAGTACAGTAATTTTTTCAACTCTCTTTCTTTTGCCAGCGTTTGCTATACATTGATCCAAATGTGTAATGATAATAATGGTATCACATGGCAATGTGGAACCCACATCCAGATCCTTACTCATAAATCCCTCAGATTTGTGAAGGCACTTGGAACCACAAAAAATTTTGATAATTGAAGCCCAAATGAAAATAAGTCTCCAGGTGCCTCATTACTGAAACACTTTATAATTTTCTTAAAAGAATTCTTTATTCTTTTGTGTTCCACAGCATTGCCTTGGTTTTTCTGCTGTTTATTTGGACAGAACTCTGAGCTAACAACCACATGTACTTCACCCCTAAAACTGAATGAATATTTTTATCTCCAAATAGGAAAACCTGCTTTTTTAATATGTCAAGATTTTAGTGATCCGTTTACTTGAAATGGGATTAATTACACTTAGGTACAATAGGTAAAAGCCTAACAGATAATAAACATTGAGTGTAACCAACCCCATCAGTATCCTTAATACCTGATTCGCAACTATTTTTTGCAGTCAGTTATATGTGGATTCTTGGTCTAAAGAGTAAGAAAAGCGTGCACCGTTGTGGAGGTCCAGGCCTCTGAGGAAGACATAGGAAGGGTGGTGCATCCAGCACTTCCCTGGAGGGCATCAAGTCCCTAAGAAAATTAGCCAATCACTGGCTGTTCACAGTTAGCCAATCCCAGTTGTCTTAGTTCTATATTCAAAATACTTCCTGATATGTTAATTACCTTGTTCATGATTGGTTGTTGTTCTGTACCCCAGTTCTCACTTCTCATTGGTCCAAGTTTCAATCCCCTAATTTGTTTATTAATCTCTTCCCTGATTGGTTAAAGTTTTCAATCCTCAACCCCATTGGTTGTCTTGTTAAACCCCGCCCCCTTTTGTGAGTATAAAGCCCCGGCAGTTAGCCACCTCGGGGTCTTCGAGTCGTCGGCCGAGGAAGAATAAAGAAGGCTCTCGGAGACCTTGGCTCCTGTGATTCCTCCCACGTCGCCTTGTATGAGCCCCTCCTAGGAAGCTGCGCTAGCAGCTGGGCCTGTTTAGAGCTGGCAGGCTCGACCACTGCAATGGTCTTCACATTTGAGCTGAAATCACTCCACTGGGGTGCCTGCGCCACCTACGCTGAGGCTGCCTTTTAAGAGGAAACTCACTAGGGAAGGTCGCTGCCCCCAGAAGAGCTAGCCGGAGACCTGGGCAGGTTGTGACATACTATGAGGAAGATGTTCTGATATTAGAATTTCTACAAGAAAATAATGCAAAGATGAATGTGTTTTCTACATTCTATAGTAACTTTATGGTTAGCTAAACTTTTTGTTGTCTCTTCCTATAGTTCAATGCTCTTAACTGCTGATTTCTGTCTCTGTTTTAAAACTCTGATGTATTGAGTGTATTGCAGATCTGCCTAGATTTCATTCTGTGCTCTATGCTTTCTGAAGAGTCCAAAGACAGATGATAGGCAAAATTTCTTTTTCTTTTTCCCTTTTTCCCAGACACTGTGCTAAATGTGGCTACTCAGCTACTTTATTTCCCCTATCATCAAATCAGCTCATGATATCTGTGGCTCAGTTATGCCTGCCAAGCCCAGAAACAGGCTTGAGAAGGTGCAGTCTCAGCATCCCGAAAAGAATAGTAGAAGAAATAGACTCTTAGGACATTGTCTTCCAGAACTCGGGGATAGACAGAGTGAAGGCAAAAGAAAAACTTTAAAAAAAAAAAAAAATTCATGTGACAGAAATAATAATTAATAATAATTTCTACAATAAAAGAAAAAAAGTTCATCAAGTTAATCTCATTTCAGATTTTATCAGCAGTGCTGTAAATTACCAACAGGCCTGTAAACCATATTGTTTGTTTGACTAAGGATAGTTCCAAGGTAGATGTTTGGTGGGAAAAAAAATTGCATTCAAAATTTTAAGTAAATACTTGCACTGTTATTTGCTGCTATCTTTGAGAGGTGGTTTAAACCCAGCTGGAAATTAAGCACCACACAGCTGCTCACTTAACTCTCTCTTCCCCCAAGATCCAGTGGAATGGGGAGGAGGAACAATAAAACTTGTATTTTTTGAGGTAAGAACCGTTCAATATGCAAAAATAAAGTCCAAGTCCAGTAGTAATGGTAAATGACACCTTAAGTTTTAGCTTTCATGTTTGCAGATTCTGTGATACCTAGGGATGTAGTTCTGAGCCTCATATTATGTGCCAGTGAGCTCTCTTCATGGGTAGATAGACAAAACAAATCCTTTTTCTGCTGAGAACCAAGGACAGCTTTCAGGCTCAAAAGCATAAACAACGGTGGACTGAAGGGAGGAACAAGAAGGATGAGACCTCACAACCTGAAGCTGTAATTGGACAATTAAACTCCAATACGCAAATGGACCAAAACTGATAAAAATGTTAATCTCATGACTGGTCAGCCATTTTGTGTGGCGATTCGTAGTGAACTCTTGAGTGCAGCCTTGGTCAGGCTCCTGTCCTGCCCAGGGTGTATCCTAAAGGCCTTTCAATAAATACCTACTTTAGCTCTGTCCAATGTCTGTTTCAGGTCAGCCTTCCAGGCATCAATATTAATGACAGTAATGAGGTAAAAAACAAGTGAGTCACTACAAGCTCTCACCACATACTGACTGATGCCAGACCCTCCTTCCCAAGTGCAGATTGGACCCCCTCCGGATACGTCCCCCCAGTTTATATGCTGGGCATGAGGTTCTCTGGTGTGTCATATCTTTTTGGTCACTTCAGGTCACCTGTCCCAGCTATGCTCCCTCCCAGTTTTGTGTTCATCTTCACTGGCAGAGCACGAGAATAGTTTAAAAAGTCCTGGATGAATTAGGATAAACACAACTTAGCATAAAACCAAACCATCAGTGTCTTATCAACAGCATTCTCATTCAGAATCCAAAACACAGCCCTGTAACAGTTACTGAGAAATTAACTTTACCCCAGCTGAAACCAGGGCACTTTGTTACCATCCTATTTAAGATGTCTGAAAAGACTCGTGTATCCTCTGTAGATTGTATATGTAAGATTACTAGATAGAGCTCCTTGAGATAACTATTGACTTCTTAAGTTTTCCCTTAGTCTGTCAACTTCAAGGCAGGCTCAACCATTTCTATATCACTAAATACTCTGTCAAGATGCATTGAATGTCATTTTTATATTAGCACTTGAAGAGCAATTATGACAGAAATGAGCATGCTCTATGAAAAGCGTTAACAACAAGAAGGTCCAACTCATTTAATTAGTTACTATTTCCCTAAAGCTTTGAACGTGTGAAATGTTCTATAAGCAGTGAAATATTTTATTATCACTTTACTCAAGGTCCTAGCTAGGCATAATGAGAGAAATTTGGATTTTCTCATAGGAAATTGGACCAAAAAATTGCTGTCAACCAAGAATCCTGGGAATTGAGCAGCTAAAGGGATTAGAAAAACCCTGAGTCCAACAACTTTTACTGTGGAATTAAAGATTTATTTTTAATAGACTTTGGCTCTAAATTCATTAAAACTGTTAATACAAGAAACAATTAAGAGCCAGCAGAAGGAATTGGGCAAACAAAGACATTAATCAAGGGTTCTTCAAAATGAAAAATCTCTTTTAAAATTATATGGAATATCATATGTTATTAAAGCGAAACTCCAAATTGTTCTCAAATGTACTGCAGAATAACAAATGTCCAGATGGAAGAAGACATGAAGTACTGCATTCATCAGGGCTAGTAAATCATGCATTCTTTTGAGATATACTAAATTATGTTGGAGCACAGTGCTCATTACTTTGTTAACTGAGTCTCTGAGAATATATACACATAATGGTAACTATAACCTTGGCTATATAAATATTGAAAAAACTCAAGCCTAGCATTACATTTCCTCCTTTTAAAATACATAAGTGAAATGTTGTAAAAAAAACCCCCATCTTCCTTTTTTTCCCATTATGATGAATCTTTTTTTATGAATAATTCACAGTGTTTTCCACAGAGACAGAGAATAAGAATCATTGATGGAATTGTAACTGTGTACATTTTCTTTCTGCAGTCAGCTTGGGACACTGAAGCAGAACAATGATTTTAACTTAGGTTTCCCTCCTTTATTATAAATATTAAGCAAATCCCTTCTACCCAATATCCCAGTTTGTATTCTATGACTTGGGAAAAAGAGTTCTGAAATTTCAGTTTGGCTGAACTAAACAATGCCCTTATGTCATTTTACAGAATCACTGAGACTCAATCACTGAATCATTTTAGCCATTTTTTGTTGTAGAAAAGCAGTGTTTTTTGAACATTAGTTTTGCACTTCAGTGTTTTTATTACTAAATAAGGAAATTATGCAATGTTCTTATTCTTCTATTCCTTTTTTTTCCCCTTAAATGCATGGCAATTTCTAGTAACATTGCTATTTTCTGTTTTTTATGATGTTATTGAATTGCTTCTCTCTAATCTTAAGGAGCTCCTGAATAGTAATTCTGGACTAATCCCCTACCTAGGAAGGAAGCAAGGACTGTGCTTTTTCAGTATTAATCATACATTATATCATTATGCTTTTTTGGATTTTTTTAACATTTTCACATAAAAGTAGTACACCTTCCAAAAATACATCAAAATTATCTTTATTGCTTTCAACTCTCCCAGTAGATATGCATTGTGAAGATCAAAGAAAGGATCATAAATAAGCCACAGTTACATGATTAATGCTATCACACACGCTGAAAGAAGACTAATTTGTCATTTTAGCTTATCTTCAGGAATGCTGACTTGATTTGATTGTTGAAACCCCAATAATTTGCCAGGAGATTAAACCCAAGATTCTGATGTTATAGCTGAAAATGGGAACGATCCTGCTCATTCATTATGCATTTTGGAAAAATGAACCCTTTGTCTATTTTTCTGCCAACACAGCTTTGTAGTTCATTGTGCACTTATTAGTGCTTTGTTTTGTTGTTTATTGTGTCACATTACTGCTTTCCCTAGCAACCCTCACCAAGCTTAGAGGATTTTACTGTAGGAATTTATTTGCAAGGCTCAGCTAAATCCTTTCCACTTTTAATTTAAGCTTATTTTACTGTAATTTTAAACTCCCAGAATGCAGCAGTGCATTTTTCAAGAATACGTTGTGTTATTTTGCGGTCAACAGGTGAGATAGATTGCCTGGAGAGTTACTGAGCATTTTTGGGAAAGGAAGGGTCAATAGACTGTATAAATAGCCAAGGGGAAGTGATAGGTCCTACAGTTATGACAATGAGGAACTGGGATACTCTGGTTTAAGCAGACAAACTTCAAGGCTGAAGTGAGGTGCAGAAACCTTTATACTTGTGGTCTGTCTTCTTTAGTTGTTTTAATTTTGCTCTACTGTAAAATAAAAGCTGAGTATCTTATTTTCATTCACTTATTTATTTTCTTAATTTCAAAAGCTTCCCAATCTTTTGAAAAGGTTGTTTATAAAAGGAAAAGTCTGGAATGAATTTCCTTAAAGTAATCTCCAATGCAGTGACATTTCAGACTTCAAGGTAATAAAAAAGACTCCTTTTATCCATGGGAAGACCTGAAAGCCCCAAATACAAGTAGCTGAAAAGAGACAAGAGAATGCCATAAGAGGATGATTGGTAAATTGAGCATAAATGGAGCATGTGCCAGTGAAGTCAAAGAGTGTAATGTAAGGTGTAACTATTACCTTAGTCACTATAGGATTTAAGTTTTGATTATTGTTTTTCTCCATGTCACGCAGTGCCAGATCACGTGTAGCAATTACAGTTATATGGAATGACATTAGGAACATGTAAGGCATTAAGGCATTGCAGCAGGGCACTGTGAGTAAGGGACCTCCCACAAAAACTCAGTTTCTCCATCATCAGTATAACAAATATGGAAATTATTTTATCATTATTTTATTGCTTAATGCTCTTCCTCTCCCAGGTCTTTTGCTTGTGACTACAAGTGATGGCAAAATGAAAAAGAGTTCTTTCAAAATATTTGTTTCTAAAATGAGGATTAGCATTGTCCAAGAACTTCCTCAAATGTACTTTGAAATATGAAGTGAATAAATATAAAAATAAATATATTTAAATACAAATAGGAATCTTGGAACAGTGTTTAATTAATCTGAATATAACTGTGGAACTACATAGGAAAGCCAAGACATAGTATTTTTAAATTATTTGCAAATAAATCTAATGGGCAAATTTATCAAAATCTGGAAAAGTTCTATACTGAGCAAAAACTAAAATGGGACAATCCATCATTATCAATACTAGCTGAAAGTGAGATCAGTTTTTACAAGGGCAATGCTACAGAAAAACATTGAAAATTGTATGAACAGATGATTATTAGTCTGAATATGAAATAAACATTGGAAAAGCAATTTTCAAAGACCATTGCTCAATTACTCTATTGATTAGGATTAAGAAGACTAAATGATCAACAAGCCATTGTACACTGTGAAAACTCTGGTGCTTGAAACGTTTGAGAAGAGAGGACAGCTCAAATATACGATTTTAAACACTGATATTTATACCTCAGTTCAACTTAATTACAATTTGTAGCCTTATAGAATTATCTAATCACCATCTGCTGCTCCAAAAGCAGTAAAAAATGATGAGAATACCAGACAAATAAACTGCTCCTTAATAATGTCCATTTGGAGCTCCTGAAAGAGAAAGCATCAGAAATAGAATAAGAATGAACTAAAAAAGCTCTCACAGATATACTAGGTTTAGATCAGAAGAAAAATCATTACTGAGGAATTACTTATTAAAACAGTTACTTTCAATAAATATATGAATAAAACTATCTATGTTTTATTAAATGGTCCTGGTCATAAGTAAATGCACATATATGAACTAGAAACAGTGGGTAGAGGCTGCAACTTTCATGGCTAGATATAAGTTTACCAAAAGAGGAAAATCTGACAGTCAATAATGCTGCAGATTTGTCTTTGAGTAGGAAGAGGGACACTGATGATTGAAACCTGGAAAGGATGTATGGGGAAACAAGAAAGGTGAAGAATGAAATATGTGGATAATGGATTTTATTACAACTGTCCATAAACTCTGGAGACTGCATAAGGACTTTTTGATGGGACTTTTTTATTTCTGACATGTACATCTATCATGTAGTGTGTTTGCTGCGGATGAGCTTCTGTTTAGCCTAGCTGACCCCAGAGTAAAATTTATTGGTTTTCTATTGGAGTTTCTTTTTTAAATTGTCTAATCAGTTCAGTTGATAGACATATTGAATTGATGTATCGCTAGATTTTTGGATAGAATTTTGGGGATCTTATGCATGTCTTTGAAGATTTTTCCCCTTTTCTGGAACACAACATGATGGTGAGGTCTGGGTTTGTTTGGAGGTTTTGACAACTCAACTACTTCACATCTTTTGGACTTTCAATTTACAAAACTCTTGTGATATAAGTACACTATCTGATCTTCCAAATAAATAGCTGAGATTATGGGAATTGATTTAGAAACATTTAGCACTATCAAAATGCAATGATCTCATGAAGGTTGGACCTTTTTTCCTCATATTTTAAATCAGAGGTCTCTCTAGGAAGAATTTGTGTATGTCAGGACATAAAGCATGCAGTTAAAATGTCTCAAAAACACTGTCCCCATAAGATAAACTACAATGACAGGCACAGATGGTAAACAGGAAGGCATTAATTTCAGGCCTACATGGAGGTGAAAGGCTTGGAATTAGCACACTGGGCAAGATTCCATTGTGCTGACTGTGTGCACAGAGGCAACTATAGGAAAACACCAGACCTGGTGAGGCAGATATGGGTAACCTATTTTTACACACACATCCTATCCCAAGTTGTAGGAATGACATGGACACCTCTGGATGTCTGGGTCTTGGGCTGTATAAAAGTGGTAGCTCCAGAAAAATACTCTGGGGAGCCCCACTACTGAGCAGACCAGAAAAGGAAGGGCCAGCAGGATGCCACAGCAGAAAAAGAGACACTCTTCCAGTGGAACTTACGTTCTTTATGTACAAGCAATTAGGAATAGTAATAATAGTTTTAATGGATTATCCATTATAGGAATTAAGTGTAAAACCCCTTAAAATATGCAAGGAGCAGCCTAAAGATATGCCTATGACCCTCAGTGTAACTGCAGACTAAAATCTCATTTTAGCCCTCTTCTTTCTTGTTATGTGCATGTAAATTCTATTCCCAGTAATTTTAGTTGCATATGCATGGTGGTCATTATGATCTCAATAATTACAAACAAAAAGCATGAATACAGGAGAAAAGGTGGCCTTGAAAAAAGTGTAATGAATGCACTGTGCAAAGACTCCACTGCACATTAGAACACAAGTTATAACCACCAATGTTCCTTTGTCAGTCTTTATTTGGAGTCAAGTCTACAAATAAGCTGCACTAAAATATCCAAGAGGAAGAAAAAGAGATTTACTATTTGAGCTCCATGCATTTAATTTATACTGTATTAAACCTCCTACAATGTCCAACTCATTTATTGATGGGAAATTATCCTTGCCAACCTTGTTATACTTCCACAAGAAGTTTGATTTCAAATACTGCAGAAGGTACACTTAAAATAAGTGTAGTAAATTGGGCTTTTATTAAATTTTTTTTTGAGTTTGATCCCGTCTGGAGAAAACCTCTTTCACAGTTCTTTAGATAAGTTTCCTTTAAATTCTTTTCAGAGGTTCAGAGTGATGCTCTCAGTGGGGTAGCTGGTCCCAGTGTTCTTCCAAGGACGCACCAGAGAATAAGACACAGAAAGCACTTGGAAGCAAAACTAAAAAAGAAGAAAAATATTGTACTGGAAGATCATGGATAGGAAATAGAATGGATTTATAAGACAATACATGTCTTCTGAGATTTTCCACCATATCTCTGTAAAATACTTCTGAAGCTGTATGAGAACTTCTATTATGGACTACCACAGGAGTATCACCTGCATACTCTGAGATAATTTGGTTTGAATCTACTGTGTGCGTGGATCTCACTAAACCAAGGAGAAAAGCTAGTGTTCCATTTCCAAAACGACAGTGGAACAAAGGAGTGTGCATCTTTTTTTCCTAGATAAACCCTGACATATTTAGTGTTACTAAATATTATTGCAAGTGGTGTGGGTCTCACCAGAGTTCTGGAAATCAGTCTCTGAAGGATTTTGCCTCACTCAAGCCCCAGAGTTGCCAGATATCTGGAAACCCCCACCTGGATGGGATTGGTCACAGGAGGCCAGAGGACATAAAACCCATTGCCCTGAGATGAACGTGGTCACATCCCTTTTGTATTTAGATTTTATGGTAGCTGAGACCACATTAGGATCCAAAAATGTAGCTATTTCTTGCTTTTCTCTCTTTTTCTCCTTTTCTACATCTAATTTCCTTTCTTGAAATATGGGTAACTTAAGGTTGGATGGGAAGGGTTGGAGAAGTTGATGCTCTCTGAAAAGCTTTCTTTTGATTGAATGTTTGTTTTAACTTTTGTCCAATTCCTGATCTTCCAAAGCTTACCAGTAAAGTTTGGGCTTTAACCTTCTGGGAAGTTCTGTCAGGTTCTCCTTTGTGCTCACTTCAGGGAAAAGTAGCACCTTAAGCCTGTTTTATATAAAAGGCTGCGGACTGAGGCTCAACACTCGTACCATAGAAGAAAATGCCAGAGATTTTTCAGGGGGACCATGCAGCAGCAATCACTACAAATATGTGATTTTTAAAGCACTGTACAAAATCATTTCCTCCAAGTTCCTCCATTACCCGGGAAACTTTACTTGCTCAGACACTTTGATTTTATACTTTATCACACATAACTCCCCCTCTCTGTTCAGTGATATGAAAACATTATTCTGCAGCTGTGCAACACAACCACTGTCTTCTTTTTTGTGTTTTGAATTGGACACACACAAGATAATACTGGAGTAGAAGGACATTTTGTAGGGTTCAGTGGAGACACGGTACCAAGAGTTGTATGTTGTGGATGATGTCAGTCTGTGCCACTTAGTTTAGGATCAGAGAATAATTCCAGGCTTGTTGCTTTTAGTGAATACTTATAGTCTATAAGGCTTATGAATGCAACAGTGTTAAAATATTTAATAACATATGTAACATTTAATATTTTATTATCTTAAATGAAATTTTATTTTCATAAAAGATTAAAGTATTCACTTCCAGCATTTTGAATAATTGGCTGATACTATCATATACTCATGGACCTCTGAAGGGAATGCAGGGAATAAAACAGAGTAAAAGGCTTTAAATAAGAGAAGCATTAACCTCAGACAATCTTCTAATAATGCATTTGCCCTGGATGAATGATGGAATCCAAATCTATTATAACTGTGAAGACAAATGGAAGAAAATCATGAGGACTTGAAGGAGACACCTGAAAAGAGTTTTCCTCATGAAATTTGAATCTCTGGCTCCATATGCTAACTTTTTGATAATATTTACAGCAGAAGATTTCCTGTAGCTTTTGAAATTTATGTTTTTATGTTAAAGGTTCAATATATGTTCAATGTGCATAGCGTGGCTCTTTTACAGGATTATTCTAAATTCCATGTATCCTACCCTATGCTATTTATTATTTTGCTGTTTGGAAGTTTTTTATTAATGTCTAAGCATAAAAAATGCAGAGAAAATAGAATAAAATATGATAATATGCAATAAATATAAAGAAATACACAAAGAATCTTTTATAGGTATAATAAAGGAAAGATCCTTATATTTACTCTTCTTACACTTAGCATATAAATACACATGCATATGCCTTGAAACGTAAAAGCTAATTCTGAAAGTTCATTGTGGGTTTACCAGCCAGTGTATTTATTTAAAAATAACAGTGTGTTATTTTTAAAAGGCTGTAGATATACTAAAAACTTCTTTGTAAAGGCCTAACATGATAGTAGCAACTCAGGAGGTGGAATATCAGCTTCTTTGTCACACTTGTACAGAGGCATTAGAAATTTCATCATAGCAAGAGAGTTTGCTATTCACTAAACTGCAGAGTGCTTTATGTAGGGACTTGCTTTTAATATGTTTCACTGTATTGTCAAAAGAGTAATAAACAGTGACAAAGGTTTTCATGTTTTTGAATGAAAAATATTTATAGACCGAAAATTGTTGCTTGGCAAGTCAACTATGGAACCTCCTTCAAAATGAAAAGAAATGTTAGTATTTAGTCCTAAGAAAGAGCCTCATTTTTAATGTAACACTAAGAAAAAGTATAATTGAAAAATTTAACAGAGAGTGAGCTAGAAAGCTACAATTACATGGAAGACACTGTTTTCATTCTAGGCATTTTGAAGGGTGATCTTTTTAGAAAAGTCCCAGCATTCTAACTGCTCCAATGGATTTCAGGAAAAAGGGTTCTCAAAAAAACCCCAAAACCCAAAGAGAAACAAACAAACAAACAGCAACAACAACAACAACAACAAAAAAAAAAAAAAAAGAAAGAGAGAANTTCTTAACCGTCTCTGTCAAAAAAAAAAAAAAGAGAGAGAGAGAGAGAAAGTAATAAATAAATAAATAAATAAATAAAATCCAACAAACACAGTGAAGCTAAGATATCTTGCCAGAAGACAGTACTAAGGTTGTTTCTCACAGATGTGTCATAGATGAGAAATACAATGGACTCACTTCTTGTGGATGAAACTATATATATATATATATATAACAAAGTAAATTTTCCCTTACACTCTATAGCTGTGTGTTATCACTGGATCATTATTTATTAGCAGCCATAATGACCATTCTCCATCCACAGACTTCAAATATTGTTATTGAAATAGGGGCCGTTGTTTGGTTTTGCTTCTCTAATCTGGTTAATCACTTGCTTGTACATATTCATAGACAGAATTGTATTCCTATGGAGAATTATACAGGAAATGTTCCTCCCAGTCAGGATCACATAAGAAGCCCAAATACATTGTTCTACCTGTGCTGAATTCTATCTCCTTCCAAGGCCCCAATTCACTCAAGTGAACTTGCTGCCTCTAGTTCCTACTTATGGCAGTCTCATTTTTATTGTTCCAAGTCACTCTGAGGTTAAGCACATGCTTAGAAATCTGGCTCAGCTGAGATCTGAGTAACTGACCTGAAACTGCACATTTTACGTGGTATAAATAAGAAATTTGCAATCAGTGTAGCAACATCTGCCACACTTTGCAATAACAAACTCAGTAGGAACACATTCAGAAGTGGATGATGGTGACAGAGGAATTGCTGAACTTAATTTTCTTTTTATTTTATTTTATCAAGCTAAATCCAGTGGTTTTGTCATTGGGACAGTAGTACTCATTTACCAACCACCAGGTTATTATTAGATGTTCTTAGTTCTACATAATTTCTGAACACAAACTTCTAAATAAATCAGCATTTTCAAGTGTCACAGATGAAAGCACTTATAATTACTCAGAATATAAGGTTCAATGTGATTTTGAAATCTAGATTTCTGTTTGAAACACACTAAAATATGTATTATATTATTTGATGAATAATTAACCAAAAAGTTAGGTTAAAGTAATAAAACCAAACTAGTGCAAAGTTTAATGGAAAATCTACCCTTGTCCATCCTTTCCCCTCTTGGTCCCACAAAATACCTCCCCCCAACCCTTCACATTTCAGTTTAAAATGTGTTTTTCAAATTATTTTGATGTAGAAAGAAAGTCAGATTATGCAAGCACAGGCAAATCAACAAACTGTTATGGTACTGAATGGTGCCACAGCCAGGGATTCAGCTACTTGGAACACAGGCCTTGCTTTGAGAAACTTACTCCTCTGGGGGCTGAAACTTACTCCTCTTCTGTCTGTAAGAGAAGGAGAAGAACAGCCTCAGTAATGGGCTTGCCTAGCTGGTGAAGAGGGTTTTAAAGTTTCTGGAGGAGGGGAACCTCAGTCCATCCCAATCCTACCACTTTGATGCCAATGGACAAGCCCAGAGCCTGGAGATGGAGCTCCAGACACTCCAATCAGTAAGCCAGCTTCATTTGGGGCCCAATTTAAATGCCTCTATTCAAGTACATTACATCCTTGTTCCCAATCTAGAGAGACATGGATGTGACAAATGGACCAACAGTTTGTTGCTCCTACAGTGGCATAGCTGTACAAATAGGCACCACCAAACAGGTACAGTGTAGAAACATCTGGATTTTAAAATCTAAGTTTTCTCACATTTTAACAGATATCGGTTATAGTACTTTGGAACCTGGCAATTAGAATTGCTTCAAAACAAGAGCAGCAGCTCAGTTTCCTGTTGAGAATATGGCTACAGACAGTGTTTACAGTATTTTCACTACAAGCACTGGTAAATAAGTTTTTTTTCCTGACAGCTGATGTTTGGTTGGCTGTTTTTTTCCACTTTCTTGATCAAACCCTAAGAAATCTCTCTTCAATCATTATTGATTACTCAGTCAGATGAGTGATCAATGATAGTGATTAGAAAAAACAGATATTTACTAAGCTTGGACCACCACCTGATTTGAAAATAGCTATTTGATTATTTTTCTATGACTGTCTATGATGCTCAGGTTTCGTCAGGATAAACCTTAAATTATCATTTTTTTAAACACATACACGCACATATCTATCTATGTGTGTGTGTATATATATATACATGAGACATATTTTTTATGAGTTGATGTTGCATCTGGCTGTTCTATCCCCCGTTTTCAGTGTTGGGGGCTGGGAAATTTGCAAATTGCTTGGAAAAATCAAAGAGATTACAGTAAAGTCAACAGCCATCCAAGTCAGTCTTATGTACACATCTTTATTCATCTTGTGGATAAATGCTTGCAGGATCAAGGCCTAAACTGTATCTTGGTTTATGTTCAGGTTCTTTACATTAATGCAGGCACTCATGATTTTTTGTAACAATTCTGTTCAAAGTGTCATTATTCAACAGATTTAGAATTCAGGAATAAGAAAATAAAGTAATATAAACAACAAAAAGTGATTGGTTCCAGGACAAAAGTTCTGTTAGCTTTATGCTTAATGTAAAATTTTAAATAGGAAGAGAAAGATCTATACTGAAGTATGTCTTTTCAGCTCTACTGATAATCTGTTCACAAACCAAAAACGTTTATCTACAAATTACAGAGAAAGCATTCTGAAAACCACATGATGTCATATGACTTGATTATGATTTTAGAACTTTATATCCTTTTCTTCACACAGCTTTACATGCTCTGGTTATAATAAGTATTTGCAAGTCAATGTATCATAGTTCATTTACTCACCCTGGAGCAAATGCAAGGTGTTAAACATCAGCATTGGGTGGAAAAGATATGAAATGAGAGAGAAGGACAAGAAAATGGTATTTAACTCCTTCATGATTTTTACAAATATGTGGAGAGAGAAGGGAAAGAGGGAAAAGTTTAAACTTGAGTTTTGAACTTTGCCGTTCTGCCAGTAAAAATTTTCAGAAACTGTAAATAAAAGTTAAGTAGTAGTAGTGGTTGAGATATGACAAAATGAGGCATTGTTCAAGACACACAAACAGTGCATAACAAGTTGTTCTTCTTGCTCGTTTCATTTAATATATATTGGAAAAAGGTTTTTAATATTTTTCACCTTTGCAGTTTCCTGAGGAAATGTAAATTTACTTTCCAAGGAAGTATATTGAACAGGATAGTGGTGTTTCTAGATAAGCAGTCTAGAAACTCAAATTAATTGAGGTCTTACTGTAAATGCACCTTTCACATAGATATCTATGACTCAATAATACACAGAATAGACATACAGGCAAGAAATTGCAGATTTATCTCTTAGACTAATTTTATTTGTAAAGAAATGCAAAATAATAAAAAAGGCTAGATTTAGTTGCACATGAAAAAAATCTGAGGAAGAATTTTCTAAAGAAAAATCCCAGTGGTACAATTTCTCAAAGACCCCAAAGCTGTATAGGTGTGAAGTGCTTACTTAAATGGAATTTGGACTTGATTTTTTGTAATTATGATTTAATTGTATGCTCCTGAGATGCTTCAGTAAGAAACATAGCCACAATAAGCATGCTCTATGATCAATTAAAAGATGAATCGCCTTCTGCAGAAAGTGATTCAGTTCTTAGAGGGGTTGAAGGTGTTTTCTGGTGTCCATAGATCATGCAGAGATCCAGGCCAGTTTCAATCCTAAATTAGATTCCTCAGTAGGATGTTTAACTCTTTGTGAGATAGTTCACTATTTTGCCAAACCTCTGTTCAACTCTGAGCACCCTTCCTTTGCTGCTTAATATTGATATTGGATATTGAAAAAGAAACTTGTATTATTTGTCCAACCCCACAGATAGGTACTGCTTACTCATGCAGATCCAGTGGACTTTCAAAAAGTAACTGTTGGAAGAATTCCAAAATGCCCTCTTTTATACTAAAAGAGGGACAGAAATGCAACAATATGTCACACAGCAGAGTCAGAAAGGCAGGTTCTTTCAGAAAAGCAGTCTTTTCCCATGTGACATGTCGAAGATAGATCTGCTATTTTCTTCTGGTTTGTATTAGAGGAATCAAGGCTGGCTGTATTTCCCACAGGAAAAGGAGGTATGGTATGTATGGGAGCAACTGATGGCTTTGCATTCATGAAACCTGAACTCTCATGAGGTGTAGGTTTCAGAGCTACTGTATCTAGGGAAGCAAATTCTGCTACAAACTTGGAAAGAAACCCTGTTTGACAAGATGATTATTAGAAAGTATCTTAACTGCTTGTGGACAGTGGTCTATGATGGTTTGATAAAAATACACCACTGAATAACAAATAGGTAAAGCTATATACATATATGTTGCATGCTTATCTGGAGAGATGGTCAAGCAATATCAATCTGAAAAAATCTAGGTTTTTTGATTTGTTTTCTCAGGTTCATATATTAACATAGCAACAACAACAACAAAAAAAATCAATCATTTCTCTGGCATTAGACTTCAGCAGACAGATATGAAGATGAGCATGGCGTGATTTGATCTCCACATTTACTGTATTTTAAATTGCTAGTGCAAAAAGAAGACCCTTGCTGAAAAATTAGGAACTGAAGAGCATAACGTTGAAAGGCCAAATGTTATGATTTAGTTCTCTGAGCCAGATTCTGCTTTAAAAGAAAGAACAAGAAAGTAACTTCAGAAAAATGTCACCTTTTTTTTAACTTTTTTTTTTTTTTTTGGTAGTTATTTTCCACACCATCTCACCCAATGTTAGGAGGAATTGAAGCACAAAAAGTCTGTGATGTTGACTGAGACAGTGACTCAGTGGTCACTCAATGATGGCTTTCATTCAGTGAAAGCCTCAGTGATGAGGCAGAAGAACAAAGACCTGTATTTGTCACTCTGCGAGGGAGACAGTCAAAGATGTTTTAAGTAGGTACCTTTTACTAAATTCTAAGTTGAAGCCTGATTCAGGCTTAAATGTTGCCTTTAGGTACAGTCCTAAGTATGGGAGAAATGAGAACGTATAAAGCCTCTTAAGGCATTGCTGAGGAGTACCTTTAAAGTCATTTAAAAGAGATGACTTTACTGCAGCACAGTTCCCTTTTATGCTGGAGTGAGAGTAAGGGCTTTATTCAGCTTATAGCTGCCTAAACCTGACTGCTTTTAGACTGGTAAAGCTTTCTCACCTTAAAGAAACTCTAAGAGCACGGGTTTAGGAAGGATTTCAGTTATCTGGATATAATGTGAATATATAAAAGTATAAGAGAAGGGTTTGTGAGCCTTTTCTGCAAAGGGTCTGTCTTCAGTGGTGGTGTGAAAGCATGGAGCATTGCTGCCAGACATAATGTGTATTTGCTGGTCTCTCTCATGTGAGTAGTGCTACTTGCTTTCAGAGGAAAAAAATAAATTCAATTATGAGTGCTAACAGGTGACTACTAATTGAATTCATGTGTGCTGGGGGTCAACATACAAAAGTGAATTTTTGAATTCCCTGACAAAAGCCTGCTACTTCTGTGATCAGGACAGGCTGGTGGTAGATTTTGATAACAGCCAGATTTTAAAAGAAGTGCCACATTATATAGAGGCACAAGGCAGAATCACCTGTTTGAAGGCTCAACATGTTACCCATCTGCACATAAGTTACTACATTGAGAAGAGTGAAGCTTTCAGGGGCCTGAAGGGCTGGTGTCCAACTGGACTGTTCCCAAAAAGCAGAATTGGTTTCAAAAAGATGAAGCTCCTGACTGGAGATATGCTCCTAGAAATGGGGTCACCTTCTGAAGATGGGACAGATGAGCAGGGACTGGTGCTGGAGCCATGGCCTGATGGCACAGCTGGAACCAACATGACTTTCTGCCCAACTGACCCAGTGCAGTGGCCACCTCCCCACTGAAAATCAAGGAAGCGGGTATATGAAACTATAGAGTAAACTAAAGACTGTTGTCTTCTTTGTTCTTGAATAAACTGCAGTGAGAGTGCTAGTATTCAAAGCTGTACCAGCCTTCATCACCCCAGCAGTTGTTATTGTAAACAGGAGTGCATGAGACAATAAGGTTTATGTGTTTGTTTGTTTTTCCCCCCAGAGAGCTGTTTCAGATTCCCTGATATGTGTCTGGAAGAGGCACAGGTCTTTCTTAATCACTGCAGGAGGTTATCCTTGGAATTGTCAGATTCTAAATTAATTATGTGAAAGGATGTGCTATATTACTTCCTAAGCAAGATTTTTTTTTTTCTATTAAAAAGTGTATCTTATGCCTGATTTATTGCTGTGCTGTTCTTTGGGATGTTTCCTCTCTGTCAGTTCAATAGTCCATAATAGCCCTTACTCTTCTGCCCCCCGTTTGAATGTACACACATGCACACATACATGTTTCTGTGGCTTGAATCCTATGACTTTTCTAATTCATGTACCTCCAGAAAATTAGCCACTCAATATTAATACCTTCATGGAAATATTTCAAGATATTAATAACTTTGCTAAAATATTTCAGAATAAAGAATGAAATCTGTATGTCACCCTTCCAGTTCCCTTTCTCTCTAAACCTATTTCTGCTCTCAGTTACGTAAGGAAAAGGAAGGGGCATAACTTTTAGGGTTTGCAAGATTTCTTTTTTGTTTGTTGGTTTGAGGTTTGTTTTGGTTTGGGGGTTTGTGGTTTTTTTGTTTGTTTGTTTGTTTGGTTTTTTTTGTTTTTTTTTTTGTAAAATAGCTAAATTGCTGTGGTACATGTATTTCTGCATGAAATACCCTCTGAGTCTCAGTTCCCTCTTTTCCTGGCAGAAATTACTTCTCAGAAGACCCAAGCTTTGCAATATCAGTGTGTTGTTAATATCTCTTCTGTAAACTCTTAAGTGAATCTGGCAGTTGGTAGTGATTATTAACCTTGCACTGAACCAGCAATTAATCTGTTCAGGCTGCAGAGGAAGAAGAGAGAGAGAAAGAATGAGAGAACACAACCTGCTCTGGCTCAGTGATTCTGGTAAATCTGAGTACCCTGATCTGATATTGTTTGAACTCATTAGTATTCTCTATCTAATCTGCAGATTTAATTCATTACATACATCATTTCCCCATAGCCTATACACCCATTTGTAATTTCTATGACATATTTTTCATCTGCATGCTTTATCCTTGGTGGAGAAAACATGAGGTTAGGAAACAAAACCTTTGATAAATATGTATTTAGTGGTGTGTGAAGTAATGATAATAGAAAAAAACCCAAGCTTTTTTTCTTCCATGCTGCATTCTGCTGCATCATCCTGACCACAGAGTGAAGCAAAATTTGGCTTTATATACCTTTGAAATTATCTTATTGCTGTTGGCATTTCATTGATCTTTATGGATGATGCATTATCATTTTATTGTCAAGTCAGAAATGAGTAAACAAAACTGCATTTTCCAATGTTATTGGACTTACCTTTCTGAGGAGACCGGGAAGGTAAGTCATTTATGATGGCATCTTTACCCAGTCTGACACATTTGTTAGATGCAGGAAATTCAGAGGTCTCATCACCTAAAAACAAGGGTGCAAACCAGGCAAGCATGTAAGAGTGGCTGCATGGAGCCAGTGAGCAAAATGGAGAGCTTTGTTTCCAGTTTTCACCAGCACCAGTTGTCCACAAAAGAGCAGAAGGGAAAGACAAGCATATGAAGAAAAAAAAAAAAATCCTGTTTATTTACCCAGC
Source organism: Illadopsis cleaveri (assembly GCA_013399915.1). Classification (NCBI taxonomy): domain Eukaryota; kingdom Metazoa; phylum Chordata; class Aves; order Passeriformes; family Timaliidae; genus Illadopsis; species Illadopsis cleaveri. The sequence goes on along the minus strand of VXBB01004579.1, from coordinate 231,807 downwards.
AGTCTGTAGCTCTTGGCTTTCCTGATCCAAAGGATCAAGTTTTCTTTGTTTCTCAAGTTTTTAGTATCTACAGTATCCTGTGGCTAGTTGTGAAACTTCTACCTATATGTGGTGTGACTATTTTAACTTTTTTCAAAAATAGCACTTTTTGATTTCATTATGGACTTGAATTCTTTTTCTAAGACATAAAGAAAAATTATTTTCTCTTTTCTGACTCAATGCCAGTCACAGTATTTATACAGTTCCATCATACAACCCCCTCAGTCATTTCTTTGCCTAGGTAAGAAGACTTAGTCTACTTAATCTTTGCTTGTTCAGGAGCTGTTCCATAACTTTTATTTTTCTCGTTGCTATCTCTAAGCTTTTTCCTCCTCTGCTACATTCTTTTTGAGATGAAGGGACCAGAACTGCACATAACATCGAAGATGCTGACACACACTGAAATTATACAGTGGATGAATGTGTAATTACATCCTTTCCTCTCCACTTACTGCAAGTTTTTCTATCATCCTCAGACACCTCTATGCAACCTCTCCTTGCTCTGTGAAAATAAACACCTTCCAGGGGTAATGATTTAGGGACTCTGTAAGACTGCTAAAGACATTAGGTACCTCCCAGTCTCACCTCACTTTATAGGTAGTATATCTTCATAATACACCACCATGACTACATGTGTAATTTTATTCTGTATGTCTTGAGATTGCATTTTGCCTTTTGCAAGCATGAGACAGCTTGCAAAATTCTCTTTAGCTGTGCTCAGAAACATTTGCATTCTTTGATCATCTCAGTTCTTCTTGATGTCCTCTTGCTTGTTGATATACATTATCACATAATCATTTGCCTGGTTGGTCTCAACATCTCAGGAGAAATACAGGAACCATCTTTGCTCCTAGGCTGCTGAGACCCTTCATATTACATCTTGAGTTTGTTTTTTGTTTAATGAGATTTTTTCTGTAGCTTTTGCAATAGATTTTTTTGATTCAGAGAACTCCATTTGTAATAAAGTCTTCCACAGACAGGTCTAGTGAGAAATCTTCAAGGTTGATCATTACCTGAAGAATTTACTAATCATAATTTATCATATTAAAAGCATGCATACAAAGCAGATAACTGAAAAAAGTGTCTCAGTACTCTCAGTTAATTTAAATACTCAGACTATTTCAAAACAACTTCTTATGGTTAACTGTTATATGCATCTGATTTGATAAAAAAGACCTCATAGGTTTTGAAGTGAAAGAAGATTTGTAGGGAGAGGTAATATTTGTAATTTGACCTATTTCTGTAACAAAAATAAACAAAGCAAAAGCAAGCAACAACAATCCCAAACAAATAACCCAAACCAGTATCCTCTCTTGTAGTGGTAATGACAAGGAAAAATCCCTCTTGGGGGTCTAAAATTTCTTATAGATATGAGGTTGCATCAAGAGATGTGGCACCACTGAAGTTCTTTGTGCCAAATATTTCAGATAGCAAAATCCCTACTGAATTCTAAAGGCAAAAATTGGCACAGACATACATGGAAGAATATATACATATTTATGAGAAACTCTCCCACTGTCAGTTATAACTCTGAAGTTAATATTTGCTTCTGGGCTCATATGTGGTGGAGTCAGTGATTTTCTAGTCATAACAATTTTCCTCAGTCTCCTTTGGCCCTTGGGATGCCTGCTACCTGTTGACTTTTCTCAGCAATTTCATGAGCCACAGTATCTCAGCTCCTTATCCACACAAAAAGATCAGTCTTCAGAGTCAATGCTGTAGCTCTATAGATGCTACCTGAAAAAAGATGTCCTCAGAACATCTAAATACATAACAGATAAAATGGACATCAGTCACAACAGTGACAGGTAAGGGCAATGGAAACATGGCAGAATCACTGCTCAGGGCAGGTGATAGCTCACACAATGCTTTTTGCTTTCAGATCCATATATGAGGTTTTACACACTGACCTCTGGACATGCAAGAGTACACGTGCCTGAGCATATGCAAAGACACATTCCTTGATCCCAGGGAACAGACTTTGTTATTTCTTGCTTGTATCTCTTGCTATTATTTGGCTTCTCAGGTTATTCTCAGACCTGACAGAGGCATATCCATGGGGCTCTACGGCAGTCAGATGTGTGGCAGGAGCCGATGATTTTGGATGTTTTTTCTCCATGGTTATGATGTGGTCAAACCTCCCACAGATGCTGACTCTGATCTTTCCCACAGGAGAGAGGCTATGTTTGTTCCTTCTTGTTTATTCCATACAGACATGATTACTAGGGTAATGGGAAGAGTTTTTTTCCCTCACTAATCTGAATAATCAGATGGTATTACAGAATTTAGTCACCCCATGTTGCTGAACACACAGTCCTTCCATGGACATGCAAGTTCTTCCACAGTGTCTCTTCAGATGGTCATTACCTAGGCCATTTAATTTCTCAGAGTTTTAGTTCTCTAAACTGTAAAATCAAATAATAACACTAATTTTCTAAATCACCTCCAAATGTGCTGTATAAGTAGAAGCACCTGTTACTGACATGTTTTAGAGACACAGCAAGCTATTCTATTTGCTGTCTATCTGCCTTTGAACAGTATTCATAGCACTTTAAAATATCTTTTTTTTTATTTTTAATGGTTTATTTCCTATATGTCAGTGATTCTAGCTTGTAGAATTATCTGTACCAAATTGGCAGTATGTTTCAGGCAAAATTCTTCTATGAAGAGCAGGTGTCTCACACACAGTTTAACTTGGAACTCTCCAAAGCAGTGTCACATATTTCCACTGGAAGTGGTAGCTCCTTTTCATCAGAGATGCAGAGCTTCAATAATTGCTTTGTTGTCAAGCTTAGAGGATGAGATAGCATTAGCTTTGAGTAGGAATAGTTTGGGGGGGTGTTTGTGTGATTTCCTGTGAAAATAAGTCCTAGGTAATTGTGTTATCTATTTGCATGAGTTTTGCCCATTCCCATTTGTCTTTCTCCTTATCTGTCAATAGTTTTCTCCAGAGATACCTCTAAGCCCTTTCATTATTTTCAACCAGATTTGAAAGTGTAGCAAGAAGACCATTATGGACAATAAAAAAATTGTTAAGTATGCATAAGAAAATGAAATTACCACATCTAATGAGAAAAAAGAGTAGGAAGAACTTCAGCCTCATATCCTCCATTTGGTGATAGCCAGATCACTGTCCATAATGAACTTTTCAGAATTATTTCTCCTCAGATGAACATTTCATGATGAAGCACTGCGACTGTAGGTGTACAAACAAGTGTGAAACTAAGTTTCTTTATTTTTTCTTCTTGTTGAACAAACTGATAAATAACCTCTTTCATGACTCCAATGTTTTCCAAAATATTTTTTGCGCCTGATGGGGATCTCTGCACAATGATCCATGCTCTAGAATGCGGTCACTATTATGAGAAAAGGAAAGTTGTGCATTGTTTTTCTTACTGTCTCAAGACTCTGTGAAAACAAAGCCTGATTCTATACTAGAAATTAGCTTCCTAAAGACTTCTAACTTTTCTTACTCTTTAAGAGGCTTAATTAGGAATCATCCTATCTTGACTGTTGATAACTCAGACTGCAGTACAAGGCAGATATATTTATGGCAATTGAATAGTAGATGCAGAAAGATCTTGGTGCATAATGAATTTTCAGGGAAGACTAGAATAATTCAAAGTCTGCCTGCACCTCCATATATCCGGACAAAATTTTTCCTCCACAATTAGAATGACATTCAAAATAACAGCTACCATTTTCCCTGAAAACATAAACAAACAAACCTTCCCCAATTAGTTGCACAAGATGACTGAGCAAGCAGAGCTAAAGATTCCATTAGGAGCTTACTATGCTAATCTAATTAGCCTGGGAAACACTCACATATTATGGAACTGAAATCAATAAAAATTCTGAAAAGCTAGATTTGCACTTCAGTCACAAAAAGGATTATGCAGACATTTCACCATTCTTTTGCTTATAATTTTCATGAGCAATAAGCAGAACAAACACAATTCTTATCTGAAGGGTCACATGTAAATATGCATGACATAGTCTGAATATTCTTTGACATGAAAAAATTAGCAGAATTAATTTACGAGCTTTAGTGTAATCCATAAACAATTTACACACTGTGTTGTTTTTTCAGTGAGGAGAAAATGTATTCAGGCTCCTAAAATAATTTTGGAGCTTTTAACAAGTAGAAATTCTTCAAAATCTAGATTCCACTTCTACCAGTTATATAAGTTTATGTGGAACTTACTCATAAGAATGCTCTCAGCAGTTGTCAAAGTAACGGGAGCTCATCTTTGTGATTTTTGCATCATAGCTTTTAGTGAAAGAAGAAAATATTACTCTTAAATCAGCAACAGAAATTGCAGAAAGTGCCTTAGTTGTTTTCAAGGACAGAGACTTTTAAGCTGTGTTCCCCATAGGTGCAAAGCATGAGAAATTTCCTTGAACTTTTCCATCTAAAGTGAAACCTGCATTTAGTTTACAGAACAAAATGAAGTAAATCTGCATGAAGCCATATGTACTTATAAATACATAAATGATTTTAGACTATGGTGATATTGAAAAAAAATTAACACTGAAGCAGCAGCAAGGCAGCACGATTGTTGAAAAAGTTTTACTACAGTGAAATTATGTGTCAATGTGCCCTTCATAATCACTTCAGCCACTCCACATCTCTTGTCTGGACAGCAAATCTACCTCATTCTGAAGCTTCTGTCTCCCTCTGGCCTATTATTTTGCTATGCATCAGGTAGCTTCTAGGCAGCTTAATTGTTTCTTCACACTATGTAAACCATTTAACTTCTCTGGCATCCTGCAGAAATTAAGCTCATTATGGACCCAGTGGCCCAAATGACACCACTTTCCCACAAGGTACAGCAGGGAACTGGGTTAGTGGTAAAGCTCAGAGGAAAGGATATCTCACCTGTGACACATGGCTATAGAGGGAATGGAAGAAGAAAGTGATTTGTCAAGTTATATTTGTAGTGGTCAAGCGAGGTCAAAAATGATCAAGGATTACAAATACTGATTCAGAATCTTGTCAGAAAAACTGGCAAGGGTTATTCTCTTTCATTATGATGCAACGCCCTCCCCTCTTCCTGCCTCCTCCCTCCTGATTTCCCCTCTGCACTCTGTCATCCTAAGACATCCTAAAATCCTTATCCTTTTACCTAAATTGGAATGAAATTAGTTAAACAGTAGAATAAATGTAAAAGACTAAATGAGAAAGGGGGAGAAATCCAGACATTATTATTCAGAGGGATTTGTTGGTCAAATAAAGATTAAATTGAGTGAAAGTGATAGAATTTTGCCCAGCATTTGTTTGAAGGCTAGTCTTTTTTGGGTTATAAACTGGTGTTGAATCTGAGTGTTCCAAAATGTGATTCAGAACACGATTTTCTCTAAATGTACTTGCCAGAGGTAAATGTAATAATTTATGGAGTGTGCAGAAAATGTTTTCTTCGGCTATTTGCTATTCAGAAAAGGTTTCCTTTGCTCTTACTGTTAGGCTTTTATGCTGGCAGTCTTATTAAGGTCAAACCCTATCAAAATATTACCTCTGGGGTCAAAAGGGTAGTGTAGTCCTTCCCAAGGCTATTTGGTGATCAACTGCTGCAGGGCACTTAAGAGAGATCCAGAGCAGTACACCAGCCCCTGGAGAATGAAACAACATCTAGTTTTTGACAGCTTCCTGTAGTCATGAACTGGGAGATTTATGAGGTTAGATTTGATCTCTAGTCCTGTCTAAAGCCAGGTATGCTGCATGCTGCATTACTAAACAGGCTAGTAGGCAAAGCTAATATAGCTTCTTAAAGGTGAACTTGAAAGGCTACTTTTAAATCTCCAGCTAGCTAGCTAAATCCATTTTAATGCCAGCTGTGAGAATTAGGGAAATGCAATCTCACAGGTACATTTTAATAAAGCAAACAGCTAAAGCAACACTCTGTCTGTTTTCTGGTAATGTTTCTTCAGCAGCAGTGCAAGGAAAAACTTAGCAAAAGTGAATTTTTGTTTATGTTGTTTAAAATTTCTAATATTCTCCAGTGTTGAAAGCAGTCAGGACCATCTCTTCACCCTGTTCCGTAAGCCCTAGATCAATATAGTCTGACTCAGCACCTTAAACATGTTAGAAACTTCTAAAACATTCATACTATTTTAATGGCATGTAGCCTTCATTTAAACAATGGAAAATTAAGTGAGAAATCTAGTAACCTCCTCATAAAAAACAAGTTTTGAGAGACAATTTGTTAAATGACACCTTACACTTCTGTATCTTATGTACTGTGGCAGAAAAAAGTAAAGATTCAAATACATTCGAGTGCTTGAACTGCATCAAAGTCAGCCTCAGTATTTTACAGATATGATAAAACTGCTGAAGTACCTATGAAACACACGTTTCGTGCGTTTGATTGGGGCACAACTTTGAATTGGCCTGTAATTATTTCTAGTGCCCCAGAATCTGGTACTTGAAATCCCAGACCTCAAAGTCTGTGAATAAACCTTATGTCAGTCAAATAATAAGTGAAATTAATAACTTCAAGAAAAAAGGGACTTCTTTAAGTGAGACAGAATTATTCTGCCACTTGCAAATAAAAGAGAAAGTAACTTCAGGAAGGAAAGTAAAAAGTACATTCCTGACAAACACCAAAAGATAAATCCTGTAGGATTTACCTGAAAGGAGGATCTACGAGGCATGTGATCATGCAGCAGAGAGAGTGAGGCCCAAGTCATATTTTTTACAGCCCTTACTGTGTGTGTGTTGCTATCAACCTTCATTCTTCCTGAGCAAAGCCTTACTTTGTGTAGCAACCCCACTAAAACCAATAGGCATGCTAATCTGACTCTCATCTGTGCTAAACAGATCTTTACATTTTACAAGGCTGTAATTCATCTTTCTCTAAGTACAGACAAATAGTTTAAAATTTCCCTTAGTTGTTTACATTTTCCCCATCATTTCTTAATTGCACCAAAATGCTAAAAGGCTTTCTGACCACACTTTTTTTTATTTCCTTGCTTTTAATTGATATTGTTTCACAGGAGATATTATCAATTATGAGGATGATAAATGACTGGGTGTCTTTCCAGAAGCTGCTTCAGCAAGCTGTCGGACATGAGATTTATTCCTGACCTTAAGGTCAGGATTAGTTTTACCATCAAAGTGCAAAACAAAACAGGAGAGTGAGACTTAGTTTACCTAGAAAAGGTGCAACTTGTCAAGTATGGTAGTGTGTTGTTACTTGATAATTAGTTCAAGAAAAGCTTGAAGCTGCTTCAAAGTACATTTTAAATCAGACCATACTGAAGAGTCTTCGGGGAGGCATCAGTAACAATTCAGTGGAAAAATAGGATGCTGCGAGTGCTTGTTATGCAAGTATTTCCTTTCCTTATGCATGAGTTATATGGGAGCAGTAAGAACATATTTCTTCTTTTTCTCTCCCTTTGATGCAGGTAAAAATACAAGTCAGCCAAAACACACATTGAACTAAGAAAGGTGAAGCAAAATTCTCTGCGGACTTTAATCCAATTTCTAGGTTACCAGAGATGATGACAATAAAAATAACTAATGAGAAAATCCTGAGTATGTATATTTCTAAACTGGCATAATACGGAACTTCAAAAAAGAACAAATACAAGAAAAAGAATTTAAGGTCCCTGGGATTTTTGATGCAAGTTTGCAAAATGCCTCAGATGCTGAGTCCCTAGTCCATAAATAAGACCACATATGAAACAAAAAAAGCATGACAGTTACAAAAGTCTAGTAAACATTAAAAAAAAAATCAAGAAAATATCTTCTAAAATAACTGATTTTTTTTTCATTAATTGGAATATTCAGTACCTCTAAATGCAAACTTTGTATTATCTTCAGTTTTCACTTCAGATCAAAGAACTCTAAAAGATATTTTTGAAGCTCTACTATTGATTAACAGTTAAGGGAAGTTAAGGAATTATGTATTTCACACAGTTAACAGGGTGAGTGAGTGTTTATTTTACACACTTTATTTTTGTCATATTATCACCTTGAAGTAATTAGTAATAGTAATTCTATATAAATGGCAGGCTTATCAAATACTACAATCNGGATACGAGGCAGCGCCAACCCAGGACAGTGTTGTTAATAAGATGTTGTAGTTTGGATTCTGATTGTTCACAGACTAGCAATTTACTAATACATATTTTAATAGGAGTTTATGTTCACTGAAGTATTTATACCTGTCTGCAGTGATCATACAATCAGAAAACCACAGAGTGGTCAAGAATGAAAAGGGTATCTGGAGGTCATTTGATCCAACCTCCCTGCTAAAGCAGGTTCACCCAGAGCTGGTTGCCCTGGACCATGTCCATCTGGATTTTTAAATGTCTCCAAGGATGGATACTCGACAACTTTCCTGGACAATCTGTGCCAGGCCTTGGTAACCCTTACACTGTAAAAGTGTTTGCTGATATTCAGAGGGAACCTCCTGTGTTTCAGTGTGCACCCATTACCTCTGGTCCTGTCACTGAGCACATTGAAAAGAATCTGGCTCTGTCCTCTATATACCTTTCCTATATTTATATACATTATTGAGATCCCCCTGAACTTTCTCATCTCCAGGCTGAACAGCCTCAGTTCTCTCAGTCTTTCCCCATAAGAGAGATGTTCCAGTCCCCTCAAGGTCTTGTGGCCTTTTGCCAGACTCTCTGCAGTATGTCCAACCCACTTCCGTAATGAGGAGCCCAAAACTGTGGAAGACTCTGGGTGCGGCCTCACCAGTGCTAAGCAGAAGTACATTTCTCAATGTACTGCCAACATGCCTCCTAAAGCATCCCATGATATACTTAGCTTTCTTTACTGCAAAGGTATGGTACCAGCTCATGTTCAGCTTGGTGTCCATTAAGACAACCAGATCCTTTTCTGAAAAGCTGCTTTCTAGCTGGGTGATTCCCAGTGTATATACTGGTGCATGGAGTTGTTCCTGCCCAGCTGCAGAAATTTGCATTTTCCCTTGAAAATTTCCCTGTCAGCTCATTTCTGTAGCCTGATGCCCTTGAGGGCAGCACAACCCTCTGGTTTATCTTCCCAGTCCTCCCAGTTTTGTAACACAACCAAACTTGCTGGAAGGCCTCATCCACTTGCTCTTGCTGATCAGGCAGGCTATGGGAGACACCCACTACCATGTCACCTGTACCTGTCTGCTGGTATGTCACCTGAATCAGTGATGAAGGCCTATGTTCCTTTTCTTTTCTGAACTGTACAGAACCTTGTCACGGAGCATTTTCAAGATTTTTTTGTTGGTCAAAATAATTTTTTCCATACTTTCTTTTATTGTTCTCTGAATTCATTGCTTGTACTCAGCATAGCATTTGCTCTTTGGAAGTGTAACCCACTAAGGAATGATAAAAGAACATATGCCCATCATATACTTTTGCTTTTTTTAAGACATGTACTGTAAACATATTATGTAGAGTACAACACATGATGTACTGTGAACCTGGGGGGTTTGCACCACAAGGCAGGTGATAAGTAACATTTTCTGTATGGTTATGGTTATCAAAAACCATTATGATATTCATTGGGACTGCATTAAGCAGTACTTTCCTTATGTCTTTATTCGTGCCAGAGTTAGATACACAAGGATAAATTATGTGCATTTATGCCAAGAATAACTCCTCTGCGATTTCAGTAAAACCTTCATCCAAACAAGCATACTATCTATTTCTAAAAATGTTTTAGATGTCTATAGATTCATGTTCAGTTGTAGAATATCTAACAAGAGTTCAGCAAGTGGTTGGATATGATATTGTCACAAATTTTATACAAAAATAAAAGGAGAAAATAAATCTTTGTATTTCTACTTCTTTATAAAACAGTGTGAAAATTTTATCTTTAGAAATAATCCCACTGGTTTTGTTTGTGAGGAGGGATATGCTACAAAGCTACAAAGAAATGGGAAAAAACTTTATCAGAAGTGGTATTACATTATCTGCTACTATTGACAACTTCTACCATTGACCTAATCTGTGATATGAGAGGAAAAGAAAGTGGCACAAAAGTCGTTATGTCAAGACTTAAGCTTATGAAAAGGGAAACTAAAATGAAAAAAAAAAAGTTATTAACCACTGAAATAAATAATGTATAGACTCCCAAAGATCATAAAAAATGTTTCAATGACCGTTATATGAAGTCGGGAAAAAAATCTAAATTAGAAAGAAAACCAGGTCTATGTCCTTCCTATGCTGAGGATCTCAGAGCTGGACACAGCACTCCAGGTGGGGTCTAATGAGAACAGAATAGAGAGGGAGAATCCCCTTCCCGTGCTGGCCATGCTGCTTTTGCTGCAACACAGGACACAATTGGCTTCCTCGGCTGCAAGCTCACCTTGCCAGGTCATGTCCATCCTCCCCTCCATCAGCACTCCCCTTCTTGGCAGGGCTGCTTTTGACCTGTTCAACCCCCAGCCTGTGTTGATACTGGAGGCTGCCCTGACCCTAGTGCAGGACTTGCACTTGACTAAACCTTTTCAGTTCCCATGGGTTCCCGTCTTGAGCCTTTCCAAGTCCCTCTGGAAACATCCTGTCCCTCAGGTGTGTCAGCTGCACCATTCAGTGTGGCATCATTTGCAAAGTTGTTGGGGATGTTCTCAATCCCTTTGTCTGTACCACTGATTAATTGAATAGCATTAATTGAATAGCACTGGTCCCAGTCCAGACTCCTGAGGGACATCATTTATCACCAATATTCATTGGGACATTGGGCCACCGACCACTGCCTTCGGGATGCTGCTGTCCTACCAGTTCCTTATTCACCCACCAAATCTATCTTACACCAGTTTGGGAGACTGTTACTATGACAAAAGCCTTGCAGACCTTGGGCAGATGGCATCTGTAGCGCTTTCCCTGCCCACCAATGTAGGCATTCCATTGAAGGCCATTAGGTTGATCAGGCAGGCCTTGCCCATGGTGAAGCCATGCTGGGTGTCTTGAATCACTTCCCTGTCCCTCATGGGCCTTGGCATAGCTTCTTCTGTTCCATGATTTTTCCAGTGACAAAGGTGAGGATGACAGAGGTTGGTGGTTCCCAGTGTCCCCCTTTCTACTCCAGACAACTGGAAACATTTTCATATGTCAGATCATGTCCCAAACAACAAATTCAGACTCATGCTGAAGAAGATGATAACACTTATGTGACTTGTAACACAACATAGAATTTTTGCATTCGGCAAAAATTTTGGAATTTTGTCATTTTTGCATTTCCTGAAACTGTGGCACAGTATGTGAGTACTGAGAATTTCAGATCAGTGTATAAAATAGTACTTTGTTGAATAGATAGTATCAGCCATGATTTAAAGAATTCTTTAGAAAGCCAAACTCCAAAAAAATTTTAAAAAGCTATCTGTGTGTTTGGGAATGACACAACACTAAGTCAACAGCAAAATACCCACTGAATAATTAGCCAGGAAGAAAAAAATTGGTCAGGCATTATCACTTTATTTTGCTGTTTATTGAGTTCTGTAATTTCTTCAAATGTGGAAATGAAGTGAAATTGAATGAAATATGTTGTACTTCTTCCTCTTTATAATTTATGAAATCCTGCCTCTGACTACTGAAAACTCATATACTGTTTTAACATGAAGCAAATCTTTCTCCTCTGTGGAAATAAAATTTGAATTTATCCTTTTCAAAGCAGAAAAAATACAGTCTTGACATGACATTTGCATTGCAATGAAAGAGTCAATGAATCTATGATTATGGATTAGCACTGAATTAATGCAAAATGGTACACTTTCTCTTGTATTCTTAAATGTGAGCAAAGGAACTTATATGATCTTTCACAAGATCTTTGAGGAGATCTGATCTTTGCAAAATTGCTGAGATAGAATGAATTGACATTCCCTGAACTCTTTGCAGATGAGACATTTAAAACAAAATTTGGATCTATGTCTGCCTGTAAAATTATTCAGGGTTCTTTAGGTAAATTGAACAAAAGCAACATCCAACATCTCAATAAATTTATTGAAACATCTAGAAAAACTACACTTTTAATGGAGGAAGAAATTAATGAAAAAGCATAGGATGCCTTTCTTTCTACATCTGATTTTATCTGCAGATGGATGCAAAGAAACTTATTGAGGTGAATTATCAGAAGTGAGAAATAATTTTTTTGACAGAAACAGGTGATGATATAGTAATGATTCTACAGAGCAGGTAAGGTACTATGTCTGTCAGTATACTAAAGAATTTAAAAGATTAATGCACTCTTTCATTCCTACCCATGTGATGTGACTGATTCTGTAGTGGCTTATTCTATGTTGTGAGTACACAACTGTTGGAGTTAGATTAACTTCGTTGAGAGAGAGATGTAGAATAGGAAAAACAAAGAGGAATTTTAGTCTGAGTCAACTATAAAAGAAGTAGAGATGTGTGGTGATCTGGTATGGTCATGGTATGAAAGGCACCACTCATATTGGGCCATAAAGGAAACAGAGACTTGTATTAGACACTTACAGTTGATTTTCATATTTCAGTCAACATACAGTTGATTTTTACTGCTATTTCCATAGCACAGTTTTTATAGAAATTATTTTATTTTACAATGTAAATGCTCTTGAGTTTGGGTACAGAAACTGGTCTCTAACACAGTCAGTGTGCAGTATTTGCAGCAAAACCTGGAATGGCAAGTATTTAAGTGTGCCTTTTTACTTTATTTCTAGGTCCTCAAAGGGAAAATATAGTCTTTTAGAAAAAATAGTTGCTCTTTTCCTTGAAGAGAAATCTCTGCTGCTGCTACATGTATATATATTGCATACCCTTATTTTCTATTCTCTTGATAAATATATTAAAGATAATGCTTTTGTGCCTTTTTAGTTATGTTTCCTCAAGACAGCTAGTTAACTGTATACTATATACAATAGTATATAACCAATACTAAACTATAAACTTTTTTTGCTATTCTATGAAATGCTATTTTTCTAATTTTTTTCTGCCAATTTGCTGTAGAACTCCAATGTTTCAGACCATAGGTGCTTATTTTTAAAGAAGGGATAATAATTTTCTGTAAGTATCATTTACATCTGGATACTTTTAAAACACATACCAGCAATAAATACTTCAGGTGGTTTCAAACTGTATGAAAGGGTACAGGAGATCATGAATAAAACATTTTTTCTAAGATCTGTGATTCATTGTTCTACCTGATAATTTCTTATGTAAATAATATATGGTGTATGTAAACATATGTATCATGCAAGCAATGCTGAATTCAAGGAACCTTTACAAAGAAAATATTTCTTAAAATTACTTGGTTATTAGATTGGGAAAGGGAAAGGACAGTTTACCTTGTGCAGTATTTCTGAATAAATGAAAGAAGACAGGAGGATCTTAGGTTAAACAGTGTGTATCAGCACCAAACAAGTTGTCCTTATTCCATATTGTCATTTTTATGTGTATATAACAGTATAGAAACAAATATTTTAGAGGAGAGAGCTGAGACAATAAAAGAAGGTAGTAATGTTTCTTTTTCTGAGAAAACTGCATTACTAACTTTCCCCTACATCTAAAGGGACACACTTCTAAATGTAGCAAAACAACACAAAATATCACAACTCCTTAGGATCTCTGCTAAATAATGTACATAAATTACAACATTATACCTCTTTGGGTATTGTATATCCAGATTTAGGAAAGAAAGAAGTGTCATACCCTGCTGGCAAAGCATCATTTAACAGAATGAGAAGTTCTATGTCAATGTTTCTAAGAAGTTTAATCCTGTAGGCAAAAATCACACACACACACAATACACACACACACATTATGCTCTTTATTAATTTATTAGAGCTGTATGCTGTTTTCTTGGAGAAAAAAAAAATGCAAAACCCCATAAGCCAAAATTTAAATTGCACAATATAGTTAGTATCCAGAGCTTTCCTTTTAAACAGATGAGTCTGTCACATGCATAATTTCAATTTATAGCAACACAGACATTGATGCAATAACAAACCCTCCAAAACCACCAATATCTTGCTAAAAATCTTTTCCCTTCATTAACAAGTGTACTGTTTCTTAAGCTGGTACACATGCATGGTTTTGTATTAGCACCTGGAATACGGTGGTTTTAAGGGGAGAAAAATATTTATAAGCCCAGGATATGAGTTGATCGCTAGATGACTTTTAATGCTTAGGAGCCAAATTCTACTAAACTCCAGAAGTCATGCTCAAATACTTCCATGCAGTGAAGCAGATCTTTCAGCTGTCAGGTGTCTGCTGTCACATCTTCATGCTGTAGGAACACACTGACACAGGAAGCACTGAAAAATGACAGGTCTAAGTCACAAGGAATAAAAGGGGTTTAGGAACTCCTCAGATGTCAATTTAGCTTCTTAACAGATATATGAAAAAATTATTTTATTTTATATTACCAGAGTGGTTTCAAACACAAAATAAATCAATTTCCTTTACTGGAATGATTTCAGGTCAAGAAAATGCATTTTTGTTTATAAGTGCCTTGGAGAGGTATGTTTTTTGTAATTTACTTTATGAGATTGGAATGGTGAAAGTGAACACCTTCTACCATCATAGTAATGTCAAAAGTGGTTTTCTTAGGAGCAAGCCTGTCTCCCTGGTCACTTCATTTTCCAGAACATTCTGATTTGGCAATGTGTCACTAGAGGGTGCTGCAAATATATTATACAGAGGGTCCTAAAATATTATACAGATAACTAGTATTTATTTTAATCTTTATAGAAAATACAGGTCCAAACTTTCTGGATAGAAGATCTTTATGAAGTACTGACGAACTATCACTAGCTGATAGGCTTGAATGTCATAATCTGAAAGAAAGGTAGGAAATTTATCAAGTTTAAATGACAGACCCAAAACATAAATGAATGAATAATAGCATGTCTTAGGTTTTCACTGTATGCACTAGAAAGGGTCTTGATTAGGACACCTTTGCATAATTATATAATAATTCAAATTTATTTGAAGCATGTCTTCTGACCATTAGCATGCTACTAAGTTGAATCAAGATTAATTAAGAAGGTAAGAACTTTACTTTTCTGGAAAGACTGAAGTAAAATCTTGTTCTTTAGTATAAGATGAGGACCAGGCTTTTTTGTTGTTGTTGTTACAAAGACTTCTAAATGGAAACAACAAACCAATAGAAGAAATAGTGTGTGGCATGGTGTTGGCTGAATTGTGTATAAATAATACAAATCACATCCTACAGTTCTGAACTATCTGTACGTATGACCTCTAAAAGATAGTGGAAAACACTGTGACTTTACTAAATCACTAAATTACTGTGAGGGACACCTACAGTATCTACAATTTCTGGCAGATATAAGACACCGTGAGAAATAATAAAGAAAATAGCTACCAATTAAAAGCCCTCTGTAAGCTAATGAGCACTGAGGAGTGATGGAGGAGTGTGTGTGATTAATATATTAGTATGATTGTCTTAATTTCAGCTAAATGCAGTTCAGATGTGATAGCAGTACATGGAGGTGAAAGATTAGAAAATAAGACCATCTTATTCATATACATCCTCTTTACTTTTGTTTGATAACTTTGTTCTACCAGCTCTCCCTTACTTGTGATAACTTTATTAAAATTAATTTCCAGTGCATTTACAAACCACTAATTACTGCCCAGTAGCAAACTATGTTTACAGATACTGTTTTTGAACCTAAAGGACAAGACACCATGATGTATTTCGATACCTAAATCCCCAGGACCTGCTGCTGGCACACCAGTGCAAGTCACTGCCTCTGCTTGCAGCCCTGGAGCTCTGACACGTACTGCTGGAGCCATGCACAAAGGTTTTCACCTGTGGGAACGATGTGTCTCAGCAAGGAAAGAGCTGCCCTGACCACAAGAGGGCTAAGGTGGTTCTGAAGTGCATAGATTTAACATGTTTCTTGGAAAACATTTCTAGGAACTGTCTTTGTGGCTGCACAGTCATTTGCAGGGAGGTGTGGGTTCTCTCTGCCATGGAGCAGCTGCTATGGGGACGTGTTCCTGTAGTAGTGTGCCCCAGATGAAGAGCAGCTCTGCATCAAGCTCTGGCCCCATGAGCTGGCTGCTGGCTTCTACTGAGAAGATTTCCCTGCTGCTGTGGCTTGCAAGCTACCCTTCCTTCAGCACCTCAGGTTGCCCACAGTATTCTGACCTTCCTCAGAGGTATTTTCTTTACTTTCCCTGTCAAGCTCAGATGCTCTTTTCTATCAGGCAACAAAAGAATGCAATGCGAACCTTTGCACACTGTTCCATGTAACTGTTGGACTCTAGGAGCTCCTCACAGTGCTTTTCAGTCCTCTAGGGCTTTGAAAACAGCATGAAAGGGCTAGAAATAGGGTGGAGGGGAATATACTCAGCAAGGTCACAAAAATGATTTAGTTGTTATTGACATTTTTGCCTCTTGCAGCCACCCATCTAAGAATAGAATGAAATCCTTGTCATTTATCTCCCTCAGTGGATCCTAACCCTGTCACAAACTGAAAATTATTTCCTTTCCACAATAGATAGTGCAATGTCTGAGCAGTAGTTAGTAGTTACTATGTCAGTGCGAAGCAATAGGCAACTGTGATAAGTAGCTTATTGACACAGTACATGGTAATTTCTCAGCTGGAACAATTGTGTCAATACACACTTGGGAAATTTGTAATTCATGGAAATGCTATTAGTGAATGATATGTCATTATGGAGAGACCTCTGTTCCATAGGTTCACATATGTACTGCCATGATCTGCTTTAGCAGTGAATCCATGCGCTCAGAAATAAATATTTTAAACAATTAATGTATTATACTTAATGATAAATATACATCCCCAAAACAACAGAAAGAAACATAACACTTTAAACCTCAGAGTTTTAAAACTTAAACCTTACTACAAAATTAATAGAAAAAATAATTAGTCACTGATCCTAGTTACACATAAACAACTGTAATGTTTGTGGAGTTCCCTTTCAAAGCATTTGAGCTACAGTGGTGATGAAAAAAACATCCTCAGAGTGTTTTTATTTTTCACTGTAGTCTTCTATAACTTCATAATATCTAAACCAATTTAAACCTGTATTAATAAAAATGCTTTGAACTGAGACCTTGCATGTCAACTTGCAACACTGAAAGAATTTTTGCTGTCAAGTTATGATCCTCTAAATTAGAAGTTGCTTTATAATTGAAATGCTGACACAGCCTTCTAATTGTAGAGGTGTTGGCAGGTGCTGCTATGCTAGCATTATATTAGCAACTTTTGCCTGTGAATCTTGTTCATTAAAGGTTATGCTTATATCCTATGCATACAGATTATAGACTGTAGAATGACAGCTGTGTAAAATCAGTCAAATTAAAACACACACTGTAGATGAAAACAGTCACATATTAAACAGATTAAATTAGTAGCCTTCAAAGTTTCTTTCACTTTAAAAATATATATGGGAAATATTTTTAGAGCTACTTGCTTAAAAGTAAAACAGTTCATGCAATGGTTTCTGATACAACATTAATCATTAAGGGAAAATAAAACCATGTCTTCTCCTTTAACTAAACATTAAATTAGCTCAATTATAGTAGTAGCCTGAATTGCAAGTGAATAGAGCGTGGACCTAATTGCCATAGTGTTCCAACCCTCCAAGCAGCGCAGATGTTATGCAAATAGTTTTGTGTTCATTTTCAGATTGTAAAATGTGGTCCTTTTTGCAAAATCAGAATGGATACCAACATGCATGGACACAGAATTAAAAAAAAAAAAAAAATAAAATCACTGAATTCTCCAATGTCTGGTTATTAGAAAATAAGCACAGGCTTGTTTTAAGCAGTCATAGTGACTGATCCACACCAACACTCTTGATCAAAAGGCAGTAGACTTAGATAAAATTCAGATCCAAATCTCACTGAGCTGCTGGTTTTGCTGAGGGTTTGTGTGTGTGCATATTGAGAATGTTTGGACTATGAAGTACCAGTGTCCTGTGTAGGTACAAATGTCTTCTTAAGCCTTTTCTATCCTGTCTCCATCCTGCAGAAAATCATGGTCCCAGTGTGGAAATAGCTGATACATTCTGCTGGTGTATGTTAGCTTGTTTCCATCTCTGTCTAATGATAATTTACTGTGTAAGTCCCTTAGGGATGAGACCTCTGGTAGATGTTGAAATAATAAAAATCATCCCAGTTTTGAAAATGGTGAGGCTTTTTTCAGATTTCTAATGTTTCCATTTGCCTCCAGTGGGGAATTACTGTTATTCAGGGTTACAATGCAGATGTTAGTAGACTTAAATTATTTAAAATACAAACAAAACCATAACAAATTAAAAAGAAATATTTAAACATTTTTTCCTTTCTATTTTTAATTTCCTTTAGTTTTGCTTTTGTTTTATTTCCTTTTTCGCTCTTTTTTACTAAGATAGTCAATTTGATGTTAAAAACATATATTTGTTAATCTGGTTCTGTGATATTAACTTACGCTTTTCACATGGAAAACATACATTCATCAAGTCACCTCCCAAGAGTATATTTAAAAGCATTGTTATTTTTAGTATCTATTCTTTTAAATAGATATCATAACTATATTTTCATATATATTTCATTTGATAAGGAGGGAAAAAAATGATGCAAGGTTAAAAATATTATTTCATGGTAACATTTCAGTGTTATTTATTGCAGGAAGTTGTATTCTTTCTTCATCCCATCTATTTTTATTCTTATCTATCGTCTATGCCTTTTCTATACCTGTTTTTACCACTTGCTCAGTTACATAGATTTGCTTTTCTGTTTGACCGCATGTCTATATGTGTATAGTAACTCATTCCTACATTTGTACGTCCATATATAATTATGAATTAGCATGTCTTGAGCTTATTTGCTTAGTTTCTAGCCCAGCTTGTCTGTTGCTATCACACTCCATAATTTTTTATGTCTAGTCACTTTTTCTCTTGTGTGATTCATCAGGATATTGGACAACAGGGAAATGATTGCCTTAAATTTTTTATTGGAAATTTTGAGAGAAATCAATGATGTCTTTGCATAAATTCTCAAAATAAAATGTATTGAAGATCAACTAAATCTTTTATCAATATCATTGGTTTTAAAAGGGTCAAAATTTTAATAATGGAGTTCTTTTGTCTGGCAACTGCATCAGAATTCTTCTGAGACTGTATTTTATACAGAACTACTTGTTTGGGTATTTTTTAGGTACAGTCAAATCTTAGACTTTTTTTTTCTTTGGATAACAAGCACAAATTAAGAAAAAAAGAACAGAGAGAAGACAGCTGGATACGTTTTCTATTCTTGTTCTATTTCTCTCACAATGCATTTAAGAGGACTGATTAAGATCCTGCAGCAGTCTTCTTCTCTTGCTTTGGTAAAGAGGATCCTCAGACAGCAGAATGCAGTTATACTTTCAAAACTTATTGCCAAATGAATCAGTGGATAGAATTGAAAAAAAAAAAGATATTTTACTTATTGCTAGTTATTATTGCAGTTTAAGAATAGAGTGTTCCATGAGTAATTTTGTTATAAAGAGTCTTGGAGCCTGACACAGTTACTGGAGGGATGTTTGCATTGTCAGGAAATGTAGAAGACAGGCCCATTTTTGGGGCTGAATTAGTATTTTATCCTCTATCAAAAGAAATACAGGACAGAACAGGTGAGCCAGTTATAAAGCCTTTACCAATTGCTCAAGTATCTGCTGCCAGTCTGTTATTAAGTAACTGTGAATTAGGTAGATAAATAAAACACACAAAGTACTTGCTTTCAAAAGCCTGCATTAACCGAAAACAAATAAGATTTTTCAGCCAAGTAGTAATTACATATTTGCTCTGCTCAGTGTCTCAGACTCCTTCCACTGCACTCACACTTGCAGAGCTGGGACTTTACCTGCAGAAGTGCATGGTTTTCCTCATTTGTAAGTGCAAATGGCTTTAAAAATAATTTTTTATAACAAAATAAGAGAATAAGACATGAAAACAGAAATATCAGAACATTCAAAAAAATCTTATTGTTCTGAGCATACAGAAATGCCAATTTGATTTCACCCCTGTCACCTGGAGGAAGCAGAGTTTGTAAGATTTTACAATTGCTATCATTATGGTCATTACTACTTCTCCTTCCTCTACTACTACTATTAAACAGATTTGTTAAAGTGAGACATCATGCTGTATATAAATTTCTACGTATCTAAAGCAAACAAAACTAAAAGGAAAATTACTTCTTTTACATACAGGACAAAACTTAGCCATGTGCTACTGAAACAGATCACATAATTTAAACTCGAAAAAGGAAATTAACTGAAGTTAAAACATTAATCCATCAAAATACCACCATCATCTCACGCTCTTTTGTGCCTCAAAAATGTGTTAGAAAACCTTTAAATAGAGAGTAAAATCACTATAGAGTGCATCTAGGTAATATTGCACTTATAGGTGAATAAAACTGTTGCCACCTAAAGAATAATAATAGTTTGGCATGAGCCAAATGACCTTATACGTGTATATAAAAATAAGTATGTATGTAAACATACATACATATAAAGATGCATACATACATATAAACATATAAACATATGAAAATACAGATCTGCTTTTACGCATGCAGATGTGTTTCCCTATGTTATAAACCCATTACCATTCTTTTCCCTTATATATTTAGGTCTGTCAAAGCTACTCTTCCATAACATTTAAGAAATAATGTTTTGCTGCATGATATAATGATGGTTTAGTTAACAGGAAAAAATTCTGTTGAAGGAAAAACTGTTTTCTGTAAGTAAAGCCCTTCAATTCAAGGCAGGGATGGCTTTAGTTAAAACAATCGGTTTGTGGTCTTACACTGGTTTAGAATGAGTATCTTAGTCTTCACAGAATCATGGCATCCTAGAATGGCTTGGGTGGAAGGGTCTTAAAAATCACCTAATTCCAATTCCAATCCCCACCATGGGGAAGGGACATCTTCCACTACACCCGGTTTCTCAAAGCCCCATCCAGCCTGACCTTGAACACTTCCAGGAATGGGGCCTCCACAGATTCTCTGGTCAACTGTTCCAGTGCCACACCACACTCACAGTACTGAACTTCTTCCTAATATCTAAGCTAAATCTGCCCTCTTTCAGTTTAAAGTCATCCTCCCATGTCCTACCACTACATGGCCTTGTAAAAAGTCCTCTCAGCTTTCTTGCAGCCTCCTTTTAGGTATTGGAAGGATAAAGGATGAAAACAAGTTCCTGCAGCAGCCTCTTCTCCAGTCAGTAAGCCCAGCTGTCTCAACCTATCTTCATGGAAGATGTGCTCCAGCCCTCTGTTCAGCTTCATGGTCCTTATCTGGAGTAGTTCCAACAGGTCCATGTCCTTCGTGTGCTGGGGACCCCAGAGCTGGATGCAGCACTGCAGGTGCAGTCTCATGAGGGCTGAGCAGAAGGGCAAAATCCCGTCCCCTTTCTCTACTGTCCCTAATGCTTTTGATGCATCTCAGGACATGATTGGCTTTCTGGGATGTGAGTGCCCATTGTTTGGTCATGCTGAGCTTCTCATCAGCCAGCACCCTCAAGTCCCTCTCTTCAGGGCTGCTACCAAGTCATTCTCCTCCCAGAGTGTATCTGTGCTTGAGATCATCCTAACCCATGTGTAGGACCTTGCACTCAGCCTTGTTGAACCTCGTGAGTTTCTCACATACCACTTCTTAAGCCTGTCAGAGTCCCTTTAGATGACATCCCTTACCTGAAGCATGTCAACTGCACCACACAGTTTGGTGTCATGGGCAAACTTACTGAGGGTGCACTCTATCACACCGTTCATGTCACTGACAAAAATGTTAAGCAGCACTGGTCCCAATACTTAGAAACAATTGTTTGAATCACCTTTACAGATGATCAGATTTTTTTTAATATACTTTCTTTAGTTCTGGCAGAAAATTAAGTTCTCTGAGGACTAGTAGTGAGCTACACTCCGAATTAACTGCCAAAAGGCAGTAATTTTTCACTTCTGCTTAATTGTATTGTGGAAGCAATCAATCATGCAGCAAAAGCAATTACATTTTTGTTTTTATTCTATTTTCTTACTATATTTGTTAATATCAAAATGAATATTGTGTTTGAAAAGATGCTCCCTCTCAAACACGCTGCCTCTCTGAGAGCAAGGAAGCAAAACAAATCCAACAGTAATGAAATAATTCTTGGTTTTGTGGTAGGGTATTGGGTAGAAGAAAGAGATGCATATACAAAAATATCTCATGAAAATATTTTCTCAAAGCATATTTAATACATTTTGACTAAAATAAAAATTAGAAAGATGTGTCTGCCCTCTGCAGAAAATTACATCTGTTCAACATACCCAGAAACACCTGAATGTCAGAAATACTCAGCCGAAACATTTTATTCACATCTGCTGATAATAATGCCCCATGGGTATTCAGAAACCTCATGCCACTACTCTCAGTAGGTTTGGTTCATTAGCAAAGATTTTTCCCATTGATGCACTTTTGGCCGACATGTAACATGACTATTTTTTTAATGTACTGGGTTTTCATCTCCCAGGGGGAAAATACATCTATTTGCTAAAATTTGAAACTATTATTGAAAAAATACAGTGATTTTGTAGCTCAAATATTTTACATAGGAAACAACCTACTTCTCAGGCAGTTTTGTTGGTAACCTTGACATTACAAAGATCCAGAGCTACAGAGTACAGTACCAGCCAAATAACTAACCAGCAGGCTGGGATTCCAGTCTCAACTATTCCACGATATCGGTAGGTAGTGTGGAAAACTACAGTTTTGTAAAAAGCTTTTCTTTCCCTTTCAAGAATAATGATGAGGATTGTTTTTCCATTGATTTGTGACACAGAAAAAGGCCTTAGTCCACTGAATTAAGTCCATCACAACTGGACTTGATCTTAGACATCTTTTCCAACCTAAATGATTCCATGATTCCATGAATACTTCATTTGAGTATACTGAAACAAATCTATCTTCCTCACTCTATACTTCTTGACTATGTACATCATTCAAAGAGTCAGAATTATTCCCCAGTTTTAAGTGATATTCTGAAATCTCTAAAGGTCTGGAAAAGGTGTTGGTGAGAACAGCACTGCCATAGATTTCTTTGGATAATATTCAGTGATTTCTTCCCTTGACCACACTGAATCCAAGACTAATTACACTATACTTGATAAGTCTAATTTTCTCCTGGTATAACCTGATGGAAAATAGCAAGGATGCTTTAGTGGATAATTTAGCTATTGAATTTCTCATACATTTGTATGGTGAATGCACTTTCTAGATGTTAAGTTTATCAAAAAGCCCAGCATCTACATGGAGAAGAGCAGTCTTGACACATTAATATCAAGTTCAAAGGATTCAACCAATCCTGATCATACTTTAATCATATATCTTATAATTACGTGAACCTTCATATTTTTATTTTTTAAAAAATTGAGCAGGAAGAACAAAATTTAATCATTTTGATGGGCCAAATTTATCATCTCTAAATAGAGTTTACTAAAAGGCACTTTATTATTTTGATGTCACATTTCATCAAGTTCAAAGAAAATTAAATAACTATTCTCCTTTTTAAATACCTTGAAGAGCAAGTTGTTGTGAAGTTGTACTTAGTAGTATACAAAGGAGATAAATTTTACATTGACCATGGAAATCTAATTAGTAATAACCCATTCGTACACCCATTCATTATTCATACATAACTCTCAATATGCAAGGAGAACAATTTCTTCTGTTGATGTCTCATTATACTGTTCATCAGATTATAAATGTAGTATATATTTTCTCACATTTTGTATATAGCATTTAAAAATATCTATAGTACATTATTTTGTGGGCTTGGTTGGAAGATCTATGAATATATTTACCAAACAGTTAATTTAATAGACTTTACAGGTTTTCAGAATAAGATATTGAACTTTTTTTTTTTTTCATTATTCCTCCAGTCTTATTATGTAAAATATTGCAGGTCTTAACAACATTGATTTTTTTTTTTCCTTTACTGGAATACTTTGGAGTTCAAATTAATATTAAGTAACTTTCTTTAAAGTTTTTTGTTTTGACTCTTGAGCTTAATAGGCTGAAATTGAATTTAATGGAGTAGAGAGGAGGGTGAGTGGGCAGGGAGAGCACAATCACAGTGGGTTGGGGTGTGGAGTGCTGCAGTTTGCAGCAGGATTCACATTCTGCGACCTGGATTTCTCCTTCCATGCTCTGTGCAGATTATTGCAATATGCTTTATTTTCAAGATACAGCACCTCCTCCCTCTTCTTCTTCTCTCACATATTCTCACTCCTCCTTCTGAATGGAATTGTTGAAGTGTTTTTTCCCTCCCCCCTTAACTCTGTTATCCCACAGATGCTACCATCGTTGCTGATGGGCTTGGCCTTGTCCAGTGGTGGATCCAGCTGGCATCAGCTCTGTCTGTCATGAGGGAAGCTTCTAGAAGAATTCCCATGGAACACACCTCTGTTGTACCACCCCACTGCCTACCAAAACCTTGCCATGCCAACTCGGTGCACAAAGTTTTTACAAAAGTCCTTTTAACTACCTGTTTCCTTAAAAAGTTAGGAAGAAGACTTGCTTGTAAGGCCACCTCTTCTCCTTCCCCATGCTGCTGCAGTGCAGTTTTGGAAAGAAGCCCAAGCAAGCCCACAGCCCCACTGTGCTAGAGAACCTGGGGCTGCTGCTGGTTCTACAAGTCCAGCCCATTCCAGGGTCTTCCCACCCCAGGGGTCTGGCCTGGGCTGGAGAGCAGTCATCACCAGCAACTGACAGACCTCTGAATCCCTGGGCAGGACATCTGCAAGACAGATTTGAAAGCAGAAACTAGTGCCTGAAACGTATTAGGGAAAACTTTTAGTTTTAATACTAATCACTTGACTGGAATACTCTGCTTTATGTTAAAAGTGAGGAAGTAAATTGCCACAGCAATTAGGTACTCTCTCTGCTGTAATGGCAGGAGTGTGAACCTGGAAACAAATCCATTCTGTATTCATCCAAGATTTACAGAAATCATGTGAAAATCTCAGCTACTTGAGGCAGTGCTAAGGAGTGATAACTGCATCCTTCATTGAAATGGCTTCCATTTAGCCCCATCATTTGGAGATGATGAAAGAGGGGAAATGAAAGGTAAAAGATGGATGTATCTACACAGAATGGTGAGAGTACGCATGAAAGATGATCCTACACAGCATACCAAATATAGCTAAAGATCCAGGAGTTAATGAGAGTGTCAGTGGTGGTTAATGCACTGCTCTGCAAGCGATATGAATGAGGCCATACCTTTCCCATGGTAAGGAAAGTGTAATTTCAAATTGTCTCTGATATCAACAGGCAACAATTGTAAGCAAATATTGAACACATAATGAAAATTACTGCATTTTAATTACTGAATAAATTATGTTGCATATAATAGGCAGTAAATTGCAACATTTTGCAACTTTTTAAATGCTAAAATCTGCTATCTACTAAGAAAAAAGAATCCTGTTTTCTCAAAACCATGCAAAAAATAATGAAGACCAGTACTTTCCTGAAGTTGATAATTTTATTTGAAACATGAAACAAGATAATTGGGAAAAAAACTTATCACGATTTACACAATTTCCTCCTGCTTATCTTCCTTTTCTTCAACTTCTAGCTTAGATAGTTGCAACAGTAGGGCAATTGGGATTACATCATCTGTTCTGCACAGAATACTAGAAGTATGAGTTGCATTGCTGAATAATCAGAATTTTTCTACTAGAATACCCATTCTGTAGTTTGAGCTAATACCCTATTCTGAAAATTTAATATCTTTGCAATCATTTTAATATAGAACAGAACAAAGCTGTGCTGAAAGACGCTTACATTTAAATAAATTAGAGCAAACTAGCAAAATGCAGAGGTTGAGATACAGGGTGAATTGTGCACATGAGGCAACTTTATCGGAAAAGGGTTCAAAACATGTTTTATCTCCAAGTCCTTGAGAAATGAAAAGAAAATCAGCAATAAAGGGAGCAACAGAGGAAGCTAGCTTTTTCACACAGTAAGCAAACCTTTGTGAGGGCAGATCCACCGCATAATCCTTATTTACTGGAGTCTGAACTCTTGTAGGCAAATGTAAATATTCAGCACAAGAATGTGTGCACAATACAGATATTCTTTATTCCTTCAGAGCAAGGCCTCTTCAGTATAGCTTATTGTCAATAAAAGATAGCTGTCTGTGTAGAGAAAAAAAAAAAAAACAACCCCACATTGTCCACTGTAAACTTAATCCCTTGCTCCTAAATGAAACTTATTCAAATGTGAAATAAGTCTTTCTTGAGTCTTGGCATCGAGATGTTTTCATTCAGTAAATATGTATAAACAAGCTCCTTATTACTGATTGCACAAAGAGCTTTAATCGGGTCTCTAAATTATGGGTTTAAGAAAATCCTATTTCTTGTGTGTGCTGGGCAGTTTTCATATTTCCTACATTTGGTAAAATCTGTAAACAGAACATTCAGGATTTCATTAAATTGCTGTGACATATGGAAACGGAGTAAGTATCCCCACTGATCATACTCAGTTCTGGAATATACAATGTGTGGCAATATTTTAAAATTAAGGATTTTCTAGTTCACTGTGTTTTTTCTGCATGTTGTCAGTGTGCTCTAGTGACAGAGGTTTGGTATTGTAAAGTTTTAAGTGAATCTAGTGGTCATTTTGCACTATGTAGTGTAAACAGCTTGAATGTAGATGAAGAAAAAGGAGGGTGAGGAGGTGGGGTGATGTTCTTTAGAGTATTATTACCCAATCATCTAAAAAGGTTGGTATATCATATTTTGTCATTTGATAATTATTTTGCAATGCTCTTAGCAGACATATTGCTTCCCTAGGTAGTGATTGTCTGAAGATTTCATTACAAACAGGAGCCTTCAGGGAAGAATGTTGCTTAATGAAATTAATCATTAAACGGGTTTACTCTTTAATAAGGTACTTTGCAAGAGATTATTTCTAGATGGAATATATTAGTGCAGATATGTTGTTTTGACAATCAACACACTAGATGAGAAAGAGAGAGAGTAGGAGAAAAGAAGGTGGGAAGGAGGGAGGAAGGGGAGGAGGATAACAGGAAGAAAATTAAAAATAGCTCTTCACCACACCTTCCTCTGGCCCCCTTGACATGTACTGGGAATCATTTGACCTCAGCAAACCATCTAGTTGTTGATAATGTGATAGATGGAAGATGACTACGTGACTGCAAAGAGGGAAGATGTATGGTTGGTACATTTTCAAGCTGTTTTATTGTGCCCCTCGGGTGCTAATGCAACTCAGATAATCAGTAGAGAGGCTAGTCTTGATACACATAGATTGAATTTTAGCTTATGTTCCCATTTTATCCTTGAGTTTGTTTTTTGTTTTCCTCAGAATCAGAGTGCAGGACTTTAACTTCTTTAATTTCTTTTCTTTTTTAAATAGTGGACTATTTATTGAGCTTGAGGTTACATGCAATTATGCAACTTGGAGAACCTTTGTTTCATAAACAACAAAAAATTGGTTAATGAATCCAAGATTTTGGATAGTTAAAACTACTTACGACATCTTAAGAACTATTTCTACTCAAGTTTCAAGTCATAAATGTCTGACAGATTTTCCTGAAATCTATTTTGCTTTACTTGAAAATATAGTTTGCTTCCTACCCAGTGTTTTCTTAATTGTGTTTGAACATAAGGTAATTCTTGAAGATTAAAAGAAGGACTCTCTCCTAGTGACCACCAGTAGTGTTATTAAATGGCTGATGTGTCATCAAGCATTTGATGCTTTTAAAATTTGAGAATTTTGTCCCTATCTTTCTTTTGATTAACTTTCATGAAGACTTTGTATTGTCTCCAGAGCTGGCTTTACAGGAAAGAAAATCAGCACATATACCTTGGGCATGAAATCAGAATTGCCCCACAAGTCCAGTCTAAAGAACACTGCACTGGGGGAGGATGCAGAAACCCAAGTTTCAACTTTCTGCGTGTCCAGTGCCAGGTTTGTTTTCTGCAGGCCACATTGGTAGAGGAAGACTTCTTCTAGTAGAGGAATGGCTTCTGCCTCAGTGCTGGAGCAGGAGCTGTCATTCATGTCAGACAGTCCTGATACAAAAGGTACGTGGTGGACTACTCCTCCCTCTCTTTCCACCCATGCATAGAACCTCTTAGGCATAGATATATTTCATTTTTTTTTTAAGTTTAACATGTTTTCAGAATTCACAATAAATGACCTTCTGAGGTTAAAAAAATGCCATACATCAGCAGAGGGTGTATTATGGATTAAACATAAAAAATTAGAAATGTAAAAACAGATAAGGCTTATGAAAGGGCATGGCATTTTACTTAATTTTATTATTGTGAGCAGAGGTTTAATTCACTGAAATAAGCTAGAAATCTATAAGCTTTTTTTTTATTTTCTCAGACAAAGAACACAATCTGGAAAAGAAAGGAGGAAAAAAGCAATTATTTTTGTGAGCGTAAACTATAAACTATCAGGTTTGCTAATTTGGACACTAGCTTCACTCTGAAGCTTAGCCAGCCTTTTATAATTTAACAAGTAGCCCTGATAATCTGCTGCATTGTGCACAATCATTTGCCATTTCTAATTAAAATTGACAACCCCCCTGAAACTTCCCCTAGACAAATGTGGCAAGTTTAGAATAGCTTCAATTGGTTTAACTCTTTGGGACTGTATTTTTACTTAGGCTCCTTTTAGAAAAGAAGCAACAATATATGGAATACTATTACAAGCCTGTAAAAATGCCCAGAAAATAGATTTCTTGTGATGACGTGTAAACAGTGCCTACAGAACCTTTACCATATGAAAAAAACAGAGTGAAAGCACCATTTTCCCTCTAAACATGTCAAAGATACTTTGTTCTTATTTGGAAGCAGTCTCTGAGAAAAATATTGTCTCATATACAATGTGATCACTGCTGCTGCCTGGATGGCTGCTTGTCTGTTAAACTCCAAACTCTTGCTGCAAAATACGGTGTGTGCCTGGGCTCTTATAAATGACCTACTTAATCCTGATAGAGGCAGTGCTGGACCTCCTTATACAAAGATAACGTTTCATACCTTCCCTCCTGCAACGAGACAGTGTCCTTGTGGTTCAATAAAAGAGTGACTGGAGGGTGACGTACAACAATCTGTGCATTAGGAAGCCAGAACCCTTCAGGTTTTTGTTTGGTTTTTTTTCTGTTCAACTGTGAATTATTACAGTCCTCTCTTCTGTACTTAACTGTCATTAAAGCTGGTTTTGTAATTCAACATGTTAATAGAAAAAAATTTTTCTCTACTTTTGTGAAAATAGTGCAGGCCTAAGCTACTAATTTTTTTCTTTTTTTTTTTTTTTAATGGATGAGATGGAATAGTGGGGCAAACATTGCTGATTTATGTATGTGCTGTGTATGGTCATGTAAGAGCGTGTGCATTTTGCATATTTCAGGAGATGGATTTTTGCCTGCAGCAATGCAGTCCATTTCTGGAATGTCCAGACTAAATTCAAGAGCCCACACATGGGGGAAGGGAGAGAGAGAGGGAGGAACAAAAAGGTACCAAAATGCAGATCTGATGTTCCCCATATATTAGAGGACTTCTGGAAACTGATGCTGTTAACATTTTTACAGAGTACTGCAGTAGCTGTTGTAGAGGCATTTTGTTCTGGAATGGATTCTGGAAGGAAAGTGCATTTCTTAGTAGGTCACTTTTGCTGGATGAATACAAGATGGATGATGCTGAAGGTCAAGTCTTGGTCAAGAGACCTAGCAAATGTTATAATAGACATTCAATGCACATATTCAGTAAGCATCTCATTCATAACAAAAAGAGAACTATGTTCTTTGAATGTATGTCTTGCAGGTAGGCAAATCAGGAGATTGGTTCAAATACAGTATTTTGCATTCCAACCTTTAAAGACAGTATAAAAGAGTATTGGCCAGAATGCTTGTGGCTTCTGAAAAGGTTTATTTTTCTGTTTTGCACTTGTGCCTTTGCATGTGACAATGACGTCCAGAGAGAGAGTTGTTTCCTTGAGAACCTGATGACAGAAACATTGGTTCAGAGAGAGGAAGATGGAGTTCTACATAAAAGTTCTGAGATTTAGAGAGAAGAAAATCACAAAAATACCAGGGGAAAAAAAGCAATTACTTTCTGTGTCTTTATTTTCTATCTCAATATGTGTATGTTTTGTTTGCTGTTACAAGAGTGCAGGAATTTTAAGGAAAAAACCCCCAAACTTCTATTTATTACTTAAATTTGAAATCAATTTTTTGTAAGTTCTCTGTGGAAAGAGGGAAGACATAAAAGTCCATAAAAAGTTATAGACTCTCAGATTTCCTAGTGCAATAAAATGGGTCTCTTTTTTATACCCGTTATTTCTTCAGACTGAGTAATGTACCTGACCTAGCCTATGCCTCCTTGTTTCTGTCTTTGTTGATGAGACATATGAACAGCATTTATTTCCTGGCTTCCCTCTCCTTCTCTCTCTCTTCTCAAGTACTTGAATTCATGTACTGCATATTTTGGCTTCATGTATCTTCTTGCATGATGAAGCATCTGCCTGTGGTGCTGAAGCTACTGGCAGTGCCTGTGTTTGCCCCAGAGCACATTACAGATGGTAGTGTCATTGCAGATAATGATAGCCTAATATACTCAGGGTAGCAACAGGGGACAGATGCTGCTTTTGTTCAGTTTTCAGTGGCAGATCCACCCTGCAGACTGGGGTGGAGGGGAGAAAATGCCTCCAAAAAACAAGCAGAGCTGGCAATTTAGGTAAAGGCCGCTGGGTGGGGCAAAAGTGCACGTCATTAAAAACAAAACAACAACAACAAAAAAAGCCCAACCAAAACACTCGTGGATGATTTGTCGGAAATAACATTGCAATCAAAATACGATTTTTTTTTTGCCAGTAGATTCTCAGATGTGTGGAATAACAATTTCTACATATGAAACAGCACACATTCTTCATTACTTTTATTACTTCCATGATAATTTAGATCAGATTACACATGGGACCATTTCAAGGCATTTTGTCTCTCAGGATATGCATGTGAGTAAATCGCACCCTATAATCTTCCATCATCCTTAGTGCTTTTTCCAGGGGGGATTTACACTCACACATAAAATGAACATTTAAACCCCTATTGTAGAATGGCAAAGGCCCTTTCTTCCAGAGACTGCAAGCATCTAAAGTACGTGCTGTTTATGTTTTGCCTTTGTGCAGCATAGGCAGATGAGGAAAGTCTTATCAGATAATAATTTTAAGTAGGAATTTAAGTTTAGCACTGTTTTTCGGTGAGTGTAATATTTTAACCAATTGCAGTTGTCCTATTTTCCAGTTTAATAGCTTGAGATAATTTTAAAAAATCACAAATTTTTAATGTTTAACATGATTTTAGAACAAATGAGGATTCTTTCCTCTTGCAGTTAGCAACACTAATGAGGGAATGGAACTCAGGTTATCCATGTCATCAGTTATCCATGTTCAGCCAGTGTACCAGAAACACCAGAAGGACACCAGTAGCTGAGTGGGGGGAAAAAAAAAATCACAGCGTGTATGAGATTAATTTCTTGTACATCTTTTAACCAGTACTCACATCTGTCATCTGTTTTCTGCCATAATGTAATTGCTCTGCTGAAGGTCCTTGAAGAGGTTTCTTCCCATAGCACTGCTATCCTTTTCATATTTTTCTGTGGGAAGGAAAAGTGTTGGCTTGATTTCAGCAAGCCCCTAAAATGGAAGACACAAGGAAGAATGGAGGAAGTATTACAGACTTTTCTAAGATTTTTTTTCCCAGATATGTTCCTGAAGAGTGGCCAGAAAATAACAAAAGAATCCCCCTCCTCTTTGTAACACTACAGCCATTTTCTAAATTAGCCAAAAGAACTGTTCTGCATGCAGATGTTGAAGCACCAAATCCAAGATAGAATATTGCCCTTTCTGTTTTGAGAAGGCCATAAAAACAAATTAATTTTTTAATTTTTCATTTTCCTACATTTCCATGGCTGTATCCGTCTATAACTTCAAAGACCTCTCACATTTATTAACTCGGTAACTGTTATCACTTGTGTCATAGGGTCAGTGGACAGGACAGGAACAATTTCTGCAGGAAGAAAAGAACACCATCTCTTACTTTTAGCAAAAAGACTGAAGCAAGGCAGTAAGAGCCATTATACCTCCTCTGTCATTTAACACAGTGGCTGGCACCGTTTTTCATTGACCTCACATCTTTCTACAAACATCCCCATTAGAGCTACTTCTTGGGAGTAAAGCAGCCATCTGCTGGGGCTGCAAGTCCTTCTGCCCCTGGAGAGGACCATTTCACCTTATTCTTTTTAGAGAAGCTGACTGCCTGGACTTATTTCTACTTGCAGTGCTTGGTCTACAAACAAACTGCTGATTTCAGCCCATTTCCTGTTCATCAGGAATACCAATCAGCAAAAAACCATTAGAACAGATGTTACTATCTTTAAGTGGCTTTAAGAGAGAAGACACTGAAGAGCTGAACTACCTTACAGAAATTTCCAGATGTGAAAGGGTCTAATGCACATCGCTTTCTTGAAGTTTCTAGCCTATGTGCAAATGAATTTTATTGTCCATTGTTGCCAGTTTTCATTTTTCAAGATTTTAAAAAATAACTTGAGGTAAAGCAAGCATAGTAACACATAACAGTACTTAAACTGCTTAGACTGTTTCAGAGAATATCAGCAGGGCAAACAAAAAACCTCTGCTAATGTCTCAGAATACCTTTTAATTGTCCTGTTGTGGTGGTGCTAAACATAGAAACAGAAAAAATAATCTCAACAATTTGTGTACTTTTGCAGAAAGGTCATTTACTGAAATGTGAAGACACTACCCCTGGCTTACTAAGTAGGTGTATACTAAACCTATTAGATATTGGATTTCGAACCCACAACTTCTGTCCTGTAACAGCAAGATCATCTTTCCACTCTGCCTTGCACTGCAGAGCTAAGATAGTAATGCTTTTTAATAATGTCATTACTGATAGTACTTATTACTTAAAAGATTACCCAGTGTTGTAGCACAACTGCCAGTCAAACTGTGCCTGCTTATACCAGAACTGAATCTGTTTCGTAAGGCATTATAGAATTTGAAGCACTTCAAACATGCAGGCAACCATGACCAAATACAAGTGAGGAGATTGAAACACAAGGTTTGGGTTTTCCTCCAAGTAACTCTCCCTATCCTCCACTACAGTACAAAGCAGAGTCTTTCAAATTATTTCATTTTGAGGGCCTACTATTGGCTTAAGCATCCTCTAAATGGGTCTTCCAAGGTATCTTCCTCCAGGCATTGAAAGGTTATGACTTGCTACTCTTCCAAAAGTCAGCCATCATCCCAGTCTAAAGAAGTTGTAGCTTTCCAGCCTACACAGAGAGCACACTGCAGATTTCTGCTTATGTTTACACCTCCTGAATTTCTATCCTTGTCTTTGACCATTGAGAAACTCTTCTTTTTTGTAATTGTGTTGGGAATTAAATGTGGCAATACATTCAATGTGGGTTCCATAGTCAATAAACAATTATCAATAGCAACTTGAAATATTCATTTAGGGCCTAAAGTAAATTTAATAAAAATTGCACAAGAGTTAATTAACATAAAACATGCAATGCAAAATGAATTAAACAAACTAAAATAAAGTTCATGTTTTAATCAGCAAAGCCTTGTTGCTTAACAGCTCCTCCAGGCTTAATGTTCAGCTTAGTTTCTGGATCACACTCTTTCAAATTGCTCCACAGAGACATAAATCTGACTGCAGCTACTGTATACTCTTGTGAGAGTGAGTACATGTGTATATTTCTGAGTGGGAATGTGAAATATAGCGTGTTGGTGCATTGCATGCGAATTAGTCCTCTCTGTATTAGGGAAAATACATTGTAGTATACTTCTGTTAAAGAACACTGCCAAATATTTTCAGCTTTCTTTTTTGGGGGGTGATACCAGAGGAATTCAAGAATAACATTGGACTCAATTAGATAGTGTGAAAGCAGAATGTTATTGACTTCACTGGCATTTTCTGGAACAGACACCATCATGTTTGTAATCTTACGTTACACAAAGTTCCCTTCTTTGGCATGCCTTCACTGCAGTATTTTTCTTTTTTGAGGCAAAATAAAAAAACACTTCGCAATCTGTTAATCCATAGATCTAGGACACATGTGCTTCAAAATAATGTCCAAACTTACACTTAAACCCACGCAACTAGATAAGTTGTCTGGATTATGTCACATGTGTTAGCCTGCTCTGATCCACTATGGCTCATCATGCAATCCTCTGAACATAAGTGGAATTGCAGCCTGAGATATCTTTTCCTCCTCTGCTTTCTTACTGAGATTCAGCACAACTTGACCACAACATGCTCTAAACAACAAGGCTACTGTTGTTTGACAATGTACAGCAACTAAGCAATCAATGTACTAGCTACATATTTCTTGGATCTGAAGTAGGTGGGAACTCCCAGTAGATGCCCACTGGCCCTCCTGGGACCCTGTCCTGGCTGCTGTGTCTCTGTCTGGGAAGATGAAGAGAGAAATGTTGTGTAGTATTAGCTGTAACACTGGATCCAGGATGAATCAGACAATTATTTTTTTGTATGCTCAAAGACATGCCTAAATTTTCCTGACAAACATTAAAAAACCCTGTAAGTTTTATTAATGACTATATAGAAATCTACTTGCATGGTCACTTAGCTTATATGTATGTTAATAATCTACTCCATTGTCCAATGTATATTTCTGCTAAGGACTTCTAGAATATGAGTTATCAGAGATCTTTTTCCTAAATTTCTCCATCTGTAAGATCATAATGATGTCTTTCTGTATTGCAAAGATTGTGAAATAAAATATCAGGAAGCAATATTTGAGCCTCAGATAGAAAAGTTCACACAAGTGGAAAGCATCTTTTTTATTTTCTGAAGTCTATAAATGGTTCTGCAGCTCAGACCAGGCTTGTGAAAAGCAATTCTTTGTGGCAAAATAGTTCACATGGTCCTACATAAGACAAGCAAGTTCAAGTACAGCTAATTGAATTCTAGAAATTTTTATGTGGGAAGAATTACTGAAAGAAATCCTGTTAATATCTATCATTAATATTAAGCATGACTTGTTGGGGTTTTTAAAGCCGTACTGATTTTCAAGTGTCTTGTTAAATGACTAAAGATCACTTTTAAAGAGAGTCCCCTCTGACAAGCCTGTGGCCACTGTAGCTCAAAAAGAACACTTGTGGAAAAAAGGGTAGTCATCCTTTTACTATTCAGATGACTTAAAGAGTCACTGCACGAAATTTCCAGGGTTAATCACATATTCAACAGAAAATGTTTTTAAGGGTGAAATGTAACAACATGTTTGACAGCCCAGAAACGACAAACCCTCAGGTACACTCTTGATTTAAAACAAACTTGCCAAAATACAAACTTTTGATGGAGGACATTTTCTAGATTGAAATTCTTTCTCTGGAATATAGGATTACATCCATATCTCACTCCTAGACCCACACAGTAAAACTGATTCCATGATGTGGAGAAAGTTGCTCAGTCTTCTTGAGATATTATTTCCTAAAACTTTTCTTTGGTAAAACTTTCAAAAAACCGAGACCTAAATGGTAGCAAAACTGGTCTAAAGACATCACAAACCAGAGGAACTTTTTGAACTTCTGAAATAACTATTAAATCTCAGCTGGGCTTTCCCTGCTGCAGAAGGTTCAGCCTGGCTCAATGCTGGGCACTCACCAAAGTTTCTCTATCACTCCCCTTTCTAAGTAGAGTGGGGTGAAGAAATTTAACAGAGGGTATATAGATTGAGAAAAGAACTAGGAGAAATCATTCACCAAATACCATCATGGGCAAAACAGATTTGAATTAAAGATGTTAATAGAATTTATTACTAACAAAATAAGGGCAGGATAATGAGAAGTAAAATAAGATTTTAAAAACACCTTTTGTCCACCCCGCCTTCCTTCCCAGCTCTACCTCTTCCCCCAAGCAGTGCAGGGAGACAGGGAATGGGGGCTATAGTCGGTTCATGACAAGTTGTTTCTACCTCTACTCAAGGAGAGGAATCTTTCTGCTGCCCCAGTGTGAGGTCCTTCCCATGGGATATAGTTCTCCATGAGTTCCAACATAAGTTTATCCCAACCATGGGCAACTATTTTCCATGAACTGCTGGAATGTGGGTCACTCTTCCATGGGGTGCAGTCCTTCAGGCACAGGCTGCTCCACTGTGGGTCCCCCACAGGGTCACAATTACTACCAGGAAACCTGATCCAATGTGGGCTCACAGCCTCCCCTCAGGCTTCCACTGCTCCAGCATGGGTTTCCTTCAGAG